>CAIGRT010109837.1:0-21607 GCA_903798405.1 Fraxinus platypoda | reverse complement strand
CATGATGTACTACATCATATAGCGAGAAATCGAAATAAATGCTTCGAAATATAATGATCGAAGTAATGATTGACCAAATAAAATGAAGCGATCATACTAAAATTGAATTTACTAGAGAAACCTGAAGTTTTTGAACACGATCTTTGTAAAATAAAATTTACTAGAGAAACTTGAAGTTTTTGGATTTATAATCTGAACACTTAAAAGTGTACACTTATATAAAATAGAAATGGAAAAAGTAAAGTCGTAATATGAAATGTGTGACTATTTACATAATAAATTTGCGAAAACTTGTGTAAATAGATAAATTATCACATAGTGGATGTAATCACAAGTCTCTATTTTATTTGTCTGACAATGCATGAAATTTGATATACATATAATAAATTTGATTATAACTAACTCATCGACAGACTATTAATATAATTCAAGTAATATTATCATGAGGGGGAGTAAATACGCGTTGTACTCTTTTTCTCTTAATCGAGCTTTTGTCCCATTATGTTTTCCTGTCATGGTTTTAGCGAGACAACTTTTGTAGAGTTCTTAAAAGAATAATGTACTCTTTTTCTTTTATTAGGATTTTTCCAGGACAAGATTTTTCTTAATAAAGTTTTAACGAGGCATATTATTTGTGTAATAAATGTTCATAACCTAAAAGATATTTACCCTTAAAATAGTACTCTAATATGTATGAAACTTCTAAAAAGATCAACAAGAGCTATTTTTTGAATCCTCATGTTACTACAATTATCAAATTTTGTCTCACTGGGTTTTCTTGAAGACGTTGACGTACAAGATATCAATATTGAAGACATTAACATACAAGACATGAATCGCTTGATACAAGAATTGAAATCTGGAGGGGGGCATCTACACTCTTTTTCCTTCGATTAAATTTTGTCTCGCTGAATATTCTTGACAAAATTTTAACGAGATGAATATTTTGTAATGTATCATTCAAGGGGAAATATTTAAATGATAAATTTATTAGTGAATGACAATTGTACCCCTACAATCCTAGAAATTATTACCATTGTATTCATAATCCTTTTCTATAAATATGAGGCTCTGGTTCTCAATAAAACACACAAATCTATTGACTTTTATTCTCTATTATCTTTTTCCCTCTTTTATACCATAGCTGTAATTGTTTCTTTATCTTCATCTTTATATTATTATTATTATTTAAAAAGAAGGGTGAATTCATTCATTTACAAGACTTTAATACTGGAATTGGACTATAAGTATAATTTACACAAAGAAGATCAATTTTAGGGTGAAAGTGTCAAAATTAAAATGATTAGAACTATTTGAATTAGGGATAGACTTGATCTGGTTCAGTTTGATTCGATTTTAAATAGAGCAGAACTAAATCCGAATTTTCGTGTATTTAGTAAGTGGAATCCCCAGGTCCAAATATAATTAGGAACTGAACCACCGGGTTCGGATCCATTCGGTTCGATTCGATTCCATTTGGTTCCTGGGTTTTGTACCTAATTAAATTTTTTAATATTTACAACAACATTATATTAATTCAACTAGTGACATATTCAATTTTAATTCTTACAAAATAACGTAATCCAATTTAAAATTATACAAATAACAAGTTCTATAATAAAATTCATTCACTCATATATATAAATTACCAAGTAAATAATAATACTAAAACATTGGTGATTTCATCTCATTGATTCCTTTGCTTTAAGCATTCAAGTCTACATAAAAAAAATGAAATATAACTTAGAAGTTACAAAGATAAAATATTTTGAAGTATTGCTAGTACTTACCAACCATTTAAATTAATCATTAATTGCTTGATTTGTCATATTAAGAAACTTTACAAGAAATAATTAAAAAAAACAATTAATAAACATAAATAATTAAAAATCTTAATTTATTGATCTCCCACCAATTTAAAATGTCAAAATCTCCATCACTAGTATATTCAATTTGATTAAATTGTGCTTGAACCGAAAATTAGAAATAAGAAAATCGTATTTTGGCTTGCACTAAATTAATTAGTTGGCAAATGAAATAGAAAAAAATGATATTTTTGAGCTCAATTGATTAGTTGGCAAATTTATTTAGAAAAAAAATTTTAAAAAATTTAGCTTATTTAATATAAAAAAATTAGGAGAATTCTATTCTTGTTCGGTTCTTCGTTTAGAATCGAAAACAAAACTAAATCTGTCGATTTTCGATTCAGATACTCGTTCGAGTATTGAATTTAAGAAAAATCACTTGGTTCGATTCGGTTCGAGAGTTTTATCTAACCCTAATTTGAATGAAAACAAACCATATAGACGTTTTGCAACAATTAACCCATTCAACAATGTCAAAAAATCGAGATTATTTTGAAAATGTTCAAACTAATTATGCATAAAAACGTGTTTACAAACTAAACACGACAACTAACAAATACTTTTGTCTTTCTTTTTTAATACCGTCTAATAATGTATAATTTATGGAACCAAATATACCCTCAATACTCCAATGCATGCCCTTAGATGGGCTCAAGCACACAAAAGAAGTATTTACACTACAACAAAAACCCTCTTTCGCAACACTTATTTGGCAACATTCACTAATTAAATGTTGCTAAAAGGGTCTATTGCAACATTCTAATAAGTGAATGTTGCCATTGGTGTTAATTATAAAGTTTTGGCAACATTTTTTAAGTGAATGTCACCTTTTTGCAACATTTATTTAGCGTTGCGACTTTCGCAACGTTTATCAAACCTTGCAAAAAAGTTTATCTTTCGCAACGTTTGTCAAATGTTGCATAAACTAACTTTTGGCAGCGTTTACGTGAACGTTGTTGAAAAAAAATCCGAATCTAACTTTTTTGCAACTTTGTTTAAACGTTGCTGAAACGATTTATTTTGGAACGTTTCCTAAACGTTGCTGAAAAGAAAAACCTATTCCAACCCCACCCGTCCACTTAAGTACCAATTAACTCTATCCGTCCATAAACAACAAATGAACCGCCCCTAATTGAGAGAAGACGAGATCGAAGCAGCTGCCAAAATCTCTCTTTCTTCTCTGATTTTCCTGTACAAATGGCTCACGCCAGTCACCATTTCTCAGTCGCCGACGCCTGCCGTTGATCTCCCATAGCCAGAGGTGGTGAATCTCATCCAATTTTTGCATGAATCGTGACGAAGACTGTGCTATATACTGTCAGTTTTTTTACATTTTATTCTGTAACTTTGTTCTTTCTTTCATTTTTCACATAAGATTTTCATTATTTCTCATGGGTTCCATTGTTATGTGTTCTATTTTTCAAATCTTACATCTCCAGTAGGTTGTAATGTTGTTAATGCTGCCCGAAGGATCGAGGCTATTGGCCTTCAAGTCGTTCACCAACTCTTTGAAAGGTAAATTTCATTTCAACTCTTTCGATTTATGCAATTACTAATTAGATTTCAGTTCATTTTCATTTGATTGAAAAATGCCACAAATAAATTTGTTTCTTTTGGTGGACGAATGGTGTATGAATAAGGCAAAGACCAGAAGCAAATGATAGCAAATAATTATAAACAAGTATCCTATCCCAACATGCTTTTCTCGATATCATTCTCAATGACATAACACTTTTGCACTTACTTTCTTGTTATTCTACCTATGCAATAAAGCAATAATTAATAAGAGTTTCAACATGTCATTTTCTTTATTCTTGTTACTGCATTCAGTTTATTGTTGTTGAATTGCTATGTGTTGCTTACATCTGCCATCACTCATAAGCAATCATCATGTTGTGGCATTGAAAGTGCAGTAATGTTTTCTAAGTGCAGTATACTTCTCAAGATGACTACTAATCAGAGTTGTGAATTATTACACCCCATTTATGTTTTGACCTCTTTTTATGAGCTTCTTTTCTTGTCATTACTTTTTTATTGTACTCTACCATATAGCATTTAGAACTTTATGCTTTATGATTAAATGAGTGAATGGTATTTTTGATTGATTAAATATGATACATAAGTGATGGAGTAATGTTGTATCAATAAAAGGTTTATACCAACTTTCCTATTGATTACTAATACATAAATGGTTTAGGTGAAAATGACATTGTACCTGTAATTGCTAATTTACAATGCTTCAATTCTTTTAGACTAGTTTTAGTTTTGGATTAGCAGTAGTTGTGAAAATAACATTGTACCTTTAATTGCTAATTTGCAATACTTCAATTCTTTTTCCTCCACTAACAACATGGGAATGCAGACACTTGTGAATAGAAATGAAACTAATATATCCTAAATAGAGGTACTTCATTTATGAAATGCCTAAATTTGCTGGATTTTAGTTCTGCTGAATTTGATGAAGCATATTATTTTGCAGCTAGGGATTCTACTTGACAGAAGGGTTCTAGTCTACATCTTTCCAATTTTATCATTTATTTTACTTTATTCAAAGCTTCCACACAAGGTATTGTCTTAAGAATCTAGAGTTAGTGATTTCATTTAATGTCAACTTTTAGTAGACATTTTAGTTGTTAAAATTTTTTCTACTGTAGGAACTTCATTTTATTATTAGTTCTCTTCCTATCTTCAATTTATCGGCTGCAATTGCTGCAAGCAAAATGTATGCAACTTTTTCTTAATCATTGTTTCGTATAAATATCTATGTTATACCGAATGCATTTACTTTTATTTGATGCTTTTATCCCCTTCGAGAATTGATAGTTAATCTCTCAGAATGTAGGAATTGATTAGTGGATATAGGAAACATTATTTGCAGTACCTGATATTGACACATTGCCATTTTGTAATCCCTTATTGTGGAAACTAGAGCTAGATTATTTTTGCCTCCTACATTATATAAACTTATGATCTTTGTTAGTATTAGACTTCGTTGATTAAAGTATGTTTTCTGGATTTATTATATTAGACTTCTTTGCTGACTTGTCTGGTTGAGATTGGCTTTTAGGAGACTTCAATTTTCACATTGTTGCCTATATGTCAATTAAAGATGGACCCTGTTTCGATTTTATTTGGTGATTTGAGTTTTTTGGGCAAAAATGAACTTTGTCATGGTAGAGAGAAAAATTTAAGAAACTGCAAATGGAGATCTTATGAAAATCTTTGCTGTTATGTAGAGAATAAGAAAACTAATTATCTAGTTTCATTTTGAATGGTGTAATGCGTATTCTTGCCAGGGAGATAATCACTCTTTAATCAGTTAATGATATTAGCTTTTAACTATAATAGATGTCGTTTCTACATGTCATATAACAAGTTTGAAACTCTTCACCTTTTTATTAAATTCTTTTATGTTGTCTTGTATAGTTGATATCCAATCCCTGAAGATTTCAGAGAGGCAGCCTATATCATCTCCATCTGAGAGTACAGAGAATAGAACCATGCCTATCAAAAGGCCTAATCGTGGAGGGTCACTTGCCATCAGGACCATCCTGCTTCTTGATAACCATTTCCCTGTCAATTTTAACTCAAATTAGTATCTAAATCTAATTTGCGTCTAATTAGGGACAAGCTATTTTCTTCTGGTGATAGTCGGTTTCCTTTGTTGAAGACTGCTTATGATGGTGAAAAGAACATTTTATTTTGGTGGTACATGCTTTGTAGTCACCTAATTTTATTTTGGAAAAGAGAATGTGTAGAACATTTTACAAGTTTATTATGCGAATTGTTAATTTATTATTTGAATTGTTTGATCAAAAGAACAGGATTTTCAGTAGCGTAGTAAGCATATATAAAAAATTCGAATTAATTTAAAAAAAATATAAAAATGACCAATGACAACGTTTGCCAAAACCAAAGGATAAGAGAAGATAACGTTTGGAAAATGTTGCAAAAAGATCAGTTACAACGTAACAATGTTGTGAAAACTTAAAAACAAAGGTAAAAACAACGCTGGAAAAATGTTGCAAAAAACGTTAAGAGCAACGTTCATAAAACGTTGCAAAAAAGTTAACGGCAACACTGAAAAAACGTTGCAAAAAAGGTAACGACAACGTCTAAAAAACGTTGCAAAAACATCTTTTGCAACAGTTTTTGAACGTTACAAAAAAGGCTTTTGCATCGGTGAATAAACGTTGCTGTATCTCTTCCCTCAATGGCAACATCGACCCCCGCAACACACGCTAAAACTCTGCAAATGACCTTTTGCAGCGTTTTTTGACCGCTGCAAAAGCCATTTTTTGGCGTAGTGTTAACATGACGAAATTTGCTAAGTTTGTAACTACTATAATGTTAATATTGTACCATACAAATTACAAGTTATCCAGGAGGAAGATTTCAATCAATTTGAAAACTATAAAAAGTTCGAGCTACTTAACATGGACTTATCCAATGCTCTTTCAACCTCGACTGAAAGTGATAATGAACCAAACATAAACGACCCCCTGTAAACGAATTCATAGATTCCATACCAAAAAAAAAAACCCTAAAAGAGACATGAACAATATATTACTTAGCTTGTCGTATATTTTATAGGTGCCTCGTTTCTGGAGGGTCAATGGTCGACCAGGTCCAGATCCTTTAACAAAGTGATATGCATCAACCAACCCACAGATGAGAATATAGAATCACACAAGTACGAGAATAGACAGACTTCTTCATTCCAAAAATCCTCTTCCTGTGCTTAAAAGCTTATTTATAATAGGCGAAAACATGTACGGTGAATGAAGCCTATAACTCGAGCGCAAATGCACAGAGTTAAAAATAGCTAACATCATGGGCAAATCCTGTCTAACAAAGCAATACAGATACATTTACGTAAATATGTTTCATGTCTGCATCGTTAGATATACACAAATTTTCATGTGTAAAGAATACGTGAAGGACAATAATTATTTTTCACATGATTTTCCACAATAGTAAGGGAAACAACCGACACATAAACTGTAGAAGCAAAAAGGAAAGCAAAGAAAGAACCAATATTACCAGAAGAAAGGATATTTTAGCCCTGTACAACTTATGGAGATAAATAAACTAAATTCGTGGAATATATAGCAAAAAATGAATAAATATTCTCAGCACGAGTCCTCAAATACCGACGTTTGAAATATTCTGACGATTGCGTATGATATTTTTGAGGAAATAGAAAAGGCAAGGGTAAATCATCGTCCACATTCTTGATATATTTAACTATAAAGAAACATGCTGGGGAACGTGAGAGCATGTGTAAAATGCAAATAGAGGAATACGTAAACAATTGCCCAAGCCTCGATGGTCTTCAATGGTTGGTTTGCAGATTTTTGTGTCTGATGAAATTGCAAGGCAACTCTACGGTAGAGTTGCGTTTGATGTTAGGTTAGATGAAACTGTCCCATAAAAAACGAGACGAGTTCTTGCAAAACTTCAAGTCGACAGATTATAAGTGCCCCTGCATGTTAAAGAAGCTTATTTTATTGTCATCTAGATATTCATAATTTAGAATGGTTTCTATCTCGACCCTCAAAATACAAATGACGGAGTAAAAACTGAAAACTTAAATTACTTGAAACTCAAAATATAAATAAATGAAATCAATCAGAAAGTCAATTCATGTTAAGCAATGAAAGTATCAAACACTATAATAAGAAAGAAACAAATAATAATATCATACAAAAACGTCTATAAAACTACGAAGGTTTACCAGAGGGAAAGAATCAATTTATAGCACCATCAAGTGCAATGCTAATTGTATTCATTACATGTGCCATGTTCGAAGTAAACATGTTTAAGCTATTATTTTCTTTCTTCAAGACAATTTCAAGAAATCAAGGATCCGAACCAAAAGAAGTAAATTCTTCAGCTATGAGGAAAGCTTCACAAAACGCTAACTGAAACCTACCAACAAATTCCTACTTGATATTGTTGGAAATCTCTCTTTCCTTTGTGACGCCCAACTTTGAAAATTCTAATGTAGCATGAATAGGAGGTAACGATTCAAAAAGAAAATATTAGTTTAACTTTAAAGAATGCACTCAAGACTATCAATTGAATCTTGAGTAAAATTTGATGATTCTTCCTATCCTCCTCCCACTCAAGAACGGAAAAAATGAAATAGAAAGTTGGGATAAATTACCCATGAGCAAGAATACTGAGCCTAAAGGAAGCAACTTTGTATCATCAGCACAAGGCACACCATTAAGTGCACATGGTACCACCAGTGTGCAAATTTCAGCATCCCATCACCGCGCAGTTATAAACAAAACTACCAGATTGCTTTTGGCCAAGCAAATCCCATTGTGGCGGACCTTCACTTGGAACCCATGAATTTACTTCAATATATCCTCCACCAACTGTCCGAGGTCCCCCAATTACAATAAGCCTATCTCCACATGCCCTAAATGCCAAACCCCAACCGTTCATAGAAGCTGCTCGTTCTGGCAATCCCCCTATGGTAACCCACACTCTATTCTCCTTGTTATATTTTCTCACCTCCATGTCAGCACAATCAGCCGCATACAATTCATTATTTACAACTGCAATCAAAGGTGGTGCTACAGATGTAGCCTGTGCATCAAATTCCCCTGCTGCACCAGGTTGCACAGGGGACATGTTGGGAATTTCAGTCCATGTTTCGGTGTCCAAATTATATTCCTCTCCACATGTAAGAACTCTTGATTCATTTCCTCCAATTCCTCCGATTACATAAAATTTCCCGTCCATGAATACTGCTGAACACATCTTCCTTGGTTTATTCATACTTCGGAGTGTCTTCCAAGTTCCCATTTCGGAATCGTAGAGCTCTGCAGAACTGAAGATATTACCACGTGCATCGCAACCACCAGCTAATATTGCGATCTCACCAAGGCTGGCGGAACCAAACAAACACCTAGGTGCGATCATGCTCATGCCAGATGACCAAGAGTTTGTTAACAAACTGTATTGATAAATGATATGAGACATAAGATCCCTCCCAAAAACAAGAAGCTCGGTGCCGACAGCCAAAGATTCCTTATCAGAAAAAACAAAACATTCATTGGGATCCATTCTTGGTATACGCATCCAACGACGACGACCAGGGTCAAAGGCTTCCCATTCAAGCAGCTGGCAAGAAAAATAAACCCAGTGCTCAACCACACCATTTTTACGCCTAGTTTTATATAGCTCAGCACTTCTAATAAGCGAGCGAAAGCTTCGATTCAAAGATGCATAATCACCATAATCAGATCTTGAGCACCGACTGAGACAATTAACTGAGTTGTCATGACCAATAGCAGGAATTAGGGAACTGGTATCAGAATTATCCCCTGCATGCCGCTGATTACCAGATTGGTTAGAAGTTAGCATTAGAATCCCACCAATTGATAGAGCCGTATCCAAATGATCGCTGGAGCGAGTAGATGTCTTTCTAGCACCCTCTTCCTCTCCATTGCTTTCTAATGGTCGCTTGCCACGATGAACATCAATTTTTTCCACTCTATAAACGCAAGGCCAGTTGCTTTCTTGCTCGCAGGTCCTAATTAGATAGTCCCTTGAAACCAAACTAGGCCGATCTTCCAACATATCTTTGGATTCAACCCTCTGTCTTGGCCTTGAACCAATCAAAGTGCTTCTTTCTTCCACAGCTGACTGCAATCCACTGCTATGAATCATTAATCGACAACCCAAAATCCCGGGAAAAATAAAAATAAAAATTCTTTCAAAGTGCAGAAATCATATCATCAGATGCATATAAAACAATCTATCTATTTATTAAAGTGAAGAAACAAAAAATTAATCTATCTATTATTCAGCTTTATTCATCATCACCATTTTCAGAGTGAATGTTCCATTATCAAAGAAAACTAAAATATCGATTTTTTTACTAAGAAAATTTACATAAAAAACGCTCAACAATACATAGTGAGCACTATTTACTAATCGTATGATTCGGACCAAATAGGAATTAATGAACCCCAATACTACAATAAAAGCCTGATTAAATTGGTCAAAAACCCTTCTCAAACAATATAATTCATCAATAATTAGAGCAGCCCAAATGCAAAATTACCTCAAATCACCAGAAAAACAAGACTTTTGATCAAATTAAACATGCATAAATCCAAAAAAAAAGCAGCAAACTTTTTCAAGATCTCTAAATTCAGATCAAAATAACCTGCACTAATCGAAATTATTTGTATACAACAAATCAAAATCAAAGCTTTAAACTTGCATTGTTCTTCCCATAACATTATTAAATTATTGACAATAGATCTACTAATTGTGTTTAAACAAACACAATCACAGCTAATGAATAAAACAGGAAATGAAAAGAAGAACAATAAAGAGTAATCACAATATTGCAGAGGACTTACATATTGGATAAAAAGAAAGAAACGGAGGACTTGATTGGAATTATAAGAATGGAACAATCATTTCTCTATATATGCACATATACATATCTATATAACTGTGTGTTTCTTTTCTTGTTTCGTTAAGAGAAATCCTTCGGATTCTCTCTGCAAATGGAAGCTATAACTTTGAGCTGAGGTTTCAGTTTGGGTTGTGGGCATAATCTTTAAGGACCCATCTCTCTCCTCTCTCTATATATACACACGCGTATCTACATTATATACAAAAGTGATGATAAATACGTTATAAAAGTAATATATAATTCATTCATTCATTCCATTTATTTTATTAGATTTTTAGATTCATCCGTTATAGACAGCTGTATGTTACAGTATTTATGTTTCTTTCCATAAATGAATAGTATGAAGATTTTATTTTATTTCAAGAAAATTGCTACCGCGGTCCTCAATCTTTATCGCTTTTACACGTCTATCTCAACCTTTCGTTTTTTTGATGCATTTGCGAAAAAAATTGTTTCGCAAGTGTTAAATAGTCATCTTTCTTGTGAATAGCTGACCTCACCACTTTCCGCATCCCTTGTGTTGTAGCCGACTCTTAACCCTTGCCTCCATTTTTTACGATGCATACCTTCTCCTCCACACCACTCTTACGAGGTGCAGTTTGATTTTTGTTCTATTTATTCTATTCTTTATTTTTCGTAGCACATGATATGTCTGTTTTTTGCTCAATGTACTAGCAATAATGTCAATATCTATCGATGGATGGATGGTGAAGATGAAAAAGAAGGGGTTTAGTTAGAAATGAGCGAATTGTAGGAAATGTTGTCGAGGTATTTATGTTGCCTAAACCCCGCAGGCATTGGTGTGTCACTACAGTAGTATGACATTCTAACTTACGATGAAAGTGCATTTTACGCCTTCATGAAGATGAATACATTAATAATAACTTCATGTTACAATATTTCTTTTCATAAATGAATAATGATGCTGTATGAAGATTATATTACATGTATATAGAAGGTCCTCGTTCTCGTCCTTGATCTTTATCTTTTTGCACGTTTGTCCCAACCTTTCATTTTTTGATGAATTCATGAAAACAAAAATGTTAGCAATTGTTAAATTGTTATCTGTCTTCCGAATATTGATTATTCAACCCCAACCCTCTTTGTCACCCTTGTACTGTAGTCCCCAACCCTATAAGCGTCACCTTCTATCTAGACACCACTCATCGCTCCAGCAACTAATTTTCTCTTCGTGCCATTTCTTTTTTGTGCAATTGACTTCACTCCCTTTTTCTACACATTCTATTCTTTTTTTTTTTTTTCTAAACATGATCCTTTAGCTTTCACTCAGTCTGCTAGCTACAACATCAATAACAGTGGATGGTGATGATGATGAGAGAGGGGTTTAAGTAGAGATGAGGGAAGTGTAGTAAATGCTATCGAAATTGAATCTTATTATTAAGGAATTTATGTTGCATAAACTCGCTGGCATTGGTGGGTTTGTTGTCTTAGTGATAAGTGTATTTTGTACACTCATCACCATTAAACTGGAGTATTTGTTGGTGATTTGAATATGTTATAGCTGAATTATGTATTAATTATGTTTGTTTGATTGAACTCAATGCAAATTAGTAGAATTTGAAGAAAGGAATGAAAAAGGGCAAAAATGAAAGGAATCTAAAGTTTGGAGACCAAAGTGTAAATATTCAATAGTTGATTCGGACCATAGAATGATGATTGAAGATCACATATGATCAATTTGATGCAATTGGAGGTAAAAGGAGTGAAATATAGTTGAAGTATTTTCACAAATCAATTTCCAACTAAAGAAGTTATGCACCCGTTTTTTAGCCTCAACTTGAGATCCATTTTTCGAATAGTAAACGTTTGAATTGAAAAAAATTTACTTCTAAAATAATTGTATCCCTTTTAGTTATCTTTTCAACTCATTTTGAATCACCTAAATCAAATATCGGAAGAGAAAGTTATGATCAAAATACCGAAAGCTACTCAAGGATGAACTCTGCAAACCTGCACGCGCACATGGACCATTTTTGGCACCCGCGACTGAAAGTTTAATTACTGATAACAAAACTACTCAACGTCACACATGCGGTGAGTATACTTGTGCTTGCGTGTGGGCTTTTTTCGTAGATGAATCAGAAGTTTCCTTTCACGATTCAAACTCTTTTGGAACCCAAATTGGACACGATTTTGACCTATTTTCTAGCTCTTAAAATAGAGAATGAGGGCTACACATTGAAAAAAAAAACCCTCTATTGCCTCTTAATATACGATAATATCATCAAATTTATCAAAAACAAGGGGCCAATTGTAATATTTTGAAAGAGAAGATTAAACCCTAGTAAGGATTTGAAGTCAATTATATCAAGATTTTGAAGAATTCAACTTTGAAATTGAAAATCAATAACTTTTGTATTGTCATGATCCGGGTGATATTTTTTTATTATTCTTCTTGTAATTTACATATTAATATGCTGGTTAGATCCTTTTTTGTATTGGATGTAGATGAACCATATTGTTTATTTGTTTTAATTCAAAACTAGTAATTTAATATATTTCTTGTGTTTCTTGATTTATTTTGAATACTCATTGCATTATTTAATTGATTGGACACCAATTATATAATTAGTTGTTTGTTGTAGTATTGAGAGACTCACCATAAGTTTAGAACGCGGCAAAATTAACATATGTGTAATAGATGTTAGGAATAACATTTATCAGGTGTACAATCATATAGATAATCTAAAATTTAATGCATTCTAATCATTAGAATTCGAGTTAGGAATATATTCGGGTCATGGGTGGAATATAATTAATTTATCTTGGAAAAGAAAGTTATATATCATAGCTTTATCGATCGTCAAGAAAGTATGAACGGAACTAAATTACAAATCAAGAATTGAAATAGATAGCAATAGGTGAATTCGAAATCCAATACAATAATCCATAATTTGATACAAATCCCAATTTTACAGCTTTATTAGATTAATTTAGACTAATTACAAAATCAAACTTTCTTTTATTTACATAATTCAAATTCCATACAAAACTAGTAAATTTGAATTGAATTTATTTCCTATTGGACGATACTCTTAACTCATCAAATCTATTACTTGTCAATGATGTCATACGCTTACGGGTTTACACGAACAAGTTTTTGGCGCAATTATCGGGGAATTAAGTATTTAATTTGAGCTTAGTAGTTATATAGTATTCGAAATTTTCTTTTATTTTGTTTTAGGCTATTATTTACACGTCTAATCTCTTTTGTTTATTTTTTTGGTAGTTTATGCAAAATTATAAAGAAATCGAGCTCCTACCATTGAATCCCGAGATCGAAAGAACCTTAGCTCCTACCATTGGATCCCGAGATCAAAAGAACCTTCAAACATTGAAGAAAAGAACAAAGAGAAGTAAGAGACATGGCATAAAATCAAAATCAAGTTTAATTAGCACCAGATGCACTAGAACAATCAAATCCACCAAAAGAAGTTCTTAGGAATTATTTAAATCTCATACTTGCTCATGTGCAACTGACTATTATTTATCCACTTTTTGGGTAGACCAACTTTCACATTCGACTAGATGTGAGTTAATTCCCTAAATAGTCACTGAACTTTACCAAAAGTTTTCAAGAGGTCACCAAATTTCAAAACTTTCATAAATAGTTACTGAACTTTGCAAAGAGTTCCTATGGGGTCACTGAACTTCAAAATTTCCCTAAATAGTCACTGAACTTTGTCAAAACTTCCCTAAATAGTCACTCAACTTTACAAAAAGTTCCTAGGGAGTCACTGACCCATTGATGTATGGGGTGCCAATTTGCAAAGTTTGGTGACCTCATGAGAATTTTTGGTAAAGTTCAGTGACTATTTAGGGAAGTTTTGAAGTTCAATGACCCCCTAGGAACTATTTGTCAAGTTCAGTGACTATTTAGGGAAGTTTTGAAGTTCGGTGACCTCCTGAAAACTTTTTGCAAAGTTCAGTGACTGTTTAGGGAATTAACTCACTAGATGTCATCAACTAGTTTCAGAATCATCAGGATATCAGGTTCTCAAGAAAACCAACTGAAAATCCTCATGAAGTTATACAAGTTTTCCTGATGCTTTGCGAGGTAATCAATTATGAAGGCTTGTCAGTTGACTTTTTTGACTGCACATATTCCCTTATACTTTAAAGGAAAGCGCAAGAGAATGACTAAATTCTTGGGAGCATCGTTTCGTAAAATGACATGATACAAAAATTCACCTTGAAATTATTCACACCTTCTCGAGTCCATCAAATCAGAAATGAAGCCACTACATTCAAATAAAAGAATATCGAGAGCTATCCAAAGGTATGTTAAAGATTCAAGGATTACTTTAGAATGTGCCTCAATATGGACATTCCTAAAAATGCTAAGATCTACATCTTTTATTCAGGCTTGCATCCTGAATACCGTGACATGATCGACACTTCAGCAGGAGGATCAATTATGAATATTCCCTTAGACAATACCTTAGATATCTTTGAGAAAATAGCAGAAAATTGAACTATGTGGCCAAGAGAAAAGGAAACTTAGAGGAAAATAGCAGGTATTCACAACATTTACCCAGTCACATCATTGACGGCTCAGATGGAAGTACTACGAAGAATTTAGACAACCCCACTCAAAATGTGAGCATGATGCACCAACCAATATCAATCTCCTGGGGCTGTGGGGGCAGATCATAGAACTACAAGTTGTCCATTAGCTTCCACGCATGTGCATCAGACTCAGGAGTCAGTTATACACAAAACTCACAAAGGTAGCAGAACAATCCTTATTCTAACACCTATAATCCAGGTTGGAATAAGCATTCTAACTTCTTATGGGTTAATAATCAGGGTCAAGGATGTCAGATTCAGGGCAACCCACCAGGATTTCAACAACAATAAGAGAAGAAATCATCGTTGGAAGAATTAGTGGCTAAGCTCATTACCAAAAGTGAGACTAATTTTCAGAACCGGTAGGCTATTCTTCAAAACCAACGGCAGTAATTAAAAATTTGGAAACTCATGTGGGATATATAGCAGCTGCATTAGCCAACAGAATACAGGGTATTCTGCCAAGCTACACAGAAAAGACACGGGACATGTATTGACATTGGAAGCTGTGAATTATGAAATTATTGAGACACCAGAAACTAAGCATACATCCCATGTTCGAGCGTATGTGCTGCATATTCCATTCCCTCAAAGACTTGAACAGAAGCCAAAAGAGGAACAAGTCCAAGCTATTACAACAAGAAGTGGAGTTCAAATGCCAGAAATTACTGTGAAAAAGAAAGGGACAGAGGAGAATCAAGTACTTACCATGGGCAAGGAACAAGTGGTTCAATTAGAAAAAATCATCAAAGATTAATCAAAAATAATAGTCAGACAGACCACAGGTTAATACAATCGTTCCTGCCAATACAAACACACGTCCAGTCTCATTCCCTCAAAAGTTGCAAAACAATAAGTTGGACAAACAATTCAGGAAGTTGCTGAATGCCCTCAAACAACTTCACATTAACATTCCTTTCATTGACGTCATTCTAAAAATTCCAAATTATGCTAAGTTTTTTAAGGAGATGCTGACCAAGAAGAAAAATTTGCCAATAGTTGAAACAATAGCTATAACAGAAGAGTGCAGTGCAATCATAAAGTAGATGCTCCTTCCTAAACTAAAAGATATATGGAGTTTCACCGTACCTTGCTCTATAGGGAATCTATAGCAAATTTACATAATTTAAATGTCTTAATTGATTCTCGATCAAGTATTAATCTGATACTACTATCTATATATAGGAAATAAGGATTGGATGATTTGAAAGCAATATCAATAATCCTAAAGTTGGCTGATAGGACAATCAATCATCCTTATGGAGTGGTAGGGGATAGTCATCAAAGTTGGAGATAACTTCTTTCCTGATGATTTCACCATCCTTAATACAGATGCTCAACACATGCCGTTAATTTTGTGAAGACCATTCCTAGCAACTGCACGAGCATTAATAGATTTTGAAAAATGTAAGTTAATCTTAAGGGTGGAAGAAAAAAACAAAGTTTCACAATGAATGCTCCACTCAAACAACCAATTGACATTGAGGAATATTGAAAGATCGATCATTGTGGTATTAACATGAAGGAAGAAGGTAGAATTGTTGGGCGGGACAACAATGGAAATATTATAATTTGGAAGTTTAAAGATGACTTAAGAAACAATTGCCAGTGCACCCGATGTAAGGCTGAAAACTCCCTTTTCAAACCACCTAACTAGCCAAAACATCACATTCAAGTTAAAGACTATAAACAAGTGCTTATTGGAGAGCAACCCAATGTTTTTTTTCCTTTTATTTATTTTGCTTTCTAGAATATAGGATTAGTAATTTTTATTCTTTTTAGCTGTGTAGGGTATCTTTATTCCCATATTTTCATTTAGGGTGTGTATGAGCTTACTTTAAATTGTTCTATGTTATGATTGATTTTTAATTATTTTAAAGGAACATGACACTTGAATACACTGGATAAGGAAAAAGACTTAGCAAGTGAATCAGAACTTTCATGCTACTCCATCCCCCACCTTCAAATATATATCGGGGGAGTACTTAATTCCTTCTTTGTCATTAATTTTTATATATTGCTTGTTATATTTTTAGACATTGAGGACAATGCCTGTTATAAATTTTAGGGTGGAAAATATTGAGTTTTTACTATTTTGTGTGCTTGTTCGTATGACAAAAAAATTCAAAAATTTTAAAAAAATATTTTCAGCTTTATTATTTTTTTTTTTGTGTGCTTGTGTGAGTTGGATGAATTTGCCTACTATGATGCATATATTTGAAATTATGTATTAGATTATAAATTGTGAAAAAATTGCATATTAGGGTTGATTTATGCTTATTTATGTGAAACTTGATATTTTTGCTCACAAGATTTATATTTTGCATGTGAAGGAATAATTTGATTCAAAATTTGAATATGTTGAAAAAATTAATTAGTGGATCATAAATGCTAAATCCAAAAACCACTAAATTATACATCTTTAAACCAATTTTAAGATATTTTAGGAGTGGTTGAATTGTTGTAGGGAGACATTGAGATAGATGTGGATTTCATGTGTGCTAAATTTTATATGAATTATGTAAGGCCAATAAGATGAAAATTAGGTGAAAAACTTAAATTAGAGGTTGATTTTTGAGAACAAGCGTTTAATAATGAGCATTGCACTAATTATTTAAGAGAGAGAGAGAGAGAGAGAGAGAGAGAAGAAAAAATATTATCTCATTGTGAAACTTCTATTCGTAACATTTATAACTCGAGTGATTAAGTCTGCAAGGGTATATAAAACCTGGTGTCATATAGTCACCTGACTTGAGAGTTATTGGCCAAAAGCTTGCTACATGGGTCATTTAGAAAGTTTAATGGAAAGAAGTCTGCACATAAGATAAAAAAAAAAAAAAAAAGATTATTACATGCCTTGATTAATCCCAAACACTTATTTGAAAGAATTTGACTTTTGACAATGGGATATTAACCTAGTTGATTTTTGGATGTCGAAACAATAAAAAATAAGGAGAATTCATATTTGTTGATGTGTTGAACTGCAATTAGTATTATCTAACCAAATTAGAGAGGGTGTGGATTGATATATAAACTCAACCTTAGATTACACTTTGGAAAAAAGAGTGAAAAAAATAAGTTTTGGGGTGTGAAACTCACGAGAGGAGAAATAATAAATTTAACTATTGAGGGTCAGGATTTGAACCACTTTACGAATTGATGATGTTTGACATGAATTTTCACACACACATGTTTTTGCATTAGATAAGTAGAAACTAATTCGAGCATTGTGATTTTGTAGGAATTCATAGTCTTAAAACATATATTCCAATTCTGAGACCAATCTGAGACCAAAAGCAAATTATCTAATCATGTGTGTTCAAAATTTTCGTTTTTAGGTTTTAGTTTTTTTAAGGACAAACAAATGTTCACTAAGCATACCAATCTACCTAGATGAATACACATTTCCTCTTCATAAAGAGGAATACATTTGTGATGTATTTATGTTGCATGATGTTCTCTTTCTCATTTTTTTTCCAGTGCTATTTAGAGCTTGTATGGGAGGGATTAAAATCAGATTAAAATTGAAAATATAGTCGTTATTGTTGACTTTTATTAGACGAGTGAGACTCAATAACGGCTATATTTTCAATTTTAATTTGATTAAAAGCTCTNGTTATTGTTGACTTTTATTAGACGAGTGAGACTCAATAACGGCTATATTTTCAATTTTAATTTGATTAAAAGCTCTCTCAAACAAGGCCTTAATATGTTACGAAAGTATGAAAAATTAAAGGAAAGAATCTAATATCAAATGTAAGAGGGGAAAATGATCAATAACACATTTGAAGTTTCAATTGTTAGCAAAATTTTATCTATTTTTGAACTAGTCAAATTACATTTTAACCCTATATTTAATGGGATTCACAAATTTTTAAAATTTCTTAACCACACATTTCTTCAACTATATATTATCAAAATATGCTAAAAATTTTATCAAACAAAAACATGAATATCTCCTACATATCAAAAAACATACATTGGTGGATGTAGCTTTAGTTTGGACAATTAATTTTATTTACGAAAGTTAAAAAATGTGCTATATATCCAAGAATAAGAGAAAATATTAGAAAATGTGTAAAGGAAAAAGTTAACCTTTTAATTTATAATGAGCCAAGCTAGTCAAAGAAGAATAGTAGGGGACCTCTTTCTAGTGCTTTCACACTTTCAACCAATAATACTTCTTAGGAGTAGATTGTAGATGTCAACCGACATAATAAATTTCATGTTATTAAACTTTATTAGATACTAAAAATAGAACTATGCATCACTTTTGACCGTTTCTTGTCTAATCATATTCATGGAATTATTATAGGTCGGTCAATGCTAAAATTGGCTTATGAATTTAAATGGCCTTTTTTTTTTTTTTTTTTTTTNTTTTTTTTTTTTTTTTTTTTTTTTTTGGAAAAGTATAGAACAATAGATAGGTGAGAAAGACAGAAAGAAAACGTGTCTAGACTAAATTACACGTTTTTGCTTTCATTTTCATTTTATAGAATTTTGTTAGTTGAATTTTAAATTGTGAACAATTCCTAAGTCGTCACTGATGAACGTAGACGTTTACTCAAACTCGTATAGATAATAATAAAATAATAAAAGAGAGAAACAAAATACAAATATGAAAGCTTTTAAAAATAGACTCATAATATATCATTTAACTTTAGAGATTTTGCCCCGTTTGACCCCCAATTTCGACCAAACTCATTTTCGTCAGTGCATTCTGCTCAATACAACGATTTTCATAATGAACCCACAAATTTTCCTCATTTTTTAATAACACATTATTTCGAAAAATAACTTTTCACAAAATATATTCTAAAAAAATTCTACCAAACCGCGACTTTATCGTTTAATAATACTTTAAATTTGATTGATGTTGAAGTGGGTAAGGATTCTCAACTTTTAAATAAGCAGACATACTTTTATATCTATATATATATTAGTAGATAGGGTCCGTTTCAAACTTTTTGTCTAATCACTATGAAAATAATCATCACATCTGCCTAACCAAATCTCTTTATTAATTTTCTCAAGCAGCTTTTCCTTATTTATATTTTTCTTTTCNAATAAAAACAAATAAATGATATAACGATTATTGACTTTGAAAGTTATAAGGTTTTTTTTTTTTTTTTGTATTATTAGGCGCTAACTAATTAAGACGACACATTCAATAAATACGCTTTTATCCATTTGATCGACGAGTCAATAGCCTAATGTTGAATATTTTGTGGCCATCCTTTTATTTATATAGTCCTCGCAACGATTGATACCCGAAATATTCAATAAAGTGTTAGATCTCAAAAGTTTAAACGAGAAAATTCAATATATTTAAAGTTCAAATAAGTAGTCAGATTCAAATTCTAATATCGAGGTGCTCGAATCAAACTTGATCTTGCATGAGCATTTTATATTTAAAATTTCACATAAAAAATAATTAGCATAAAACGACTTGAGTTGCTACTGATAAGATTGGTCTTCTTCGAGATTTAATATGCAATACACTTGGCCCCGCCACGTTCTTTAAAAACTTATTTTTTCCAAATTGATTTTCAAACACACATTTTTTTAATAAATTTTAAATCTAAATTTTTTCCCCATTTTTTTTTACCTCACATTCTAAAAAAAAAAAAAAAATCACTATTTCAAAATCTGTTTCCTGAAAAATGGGCCCAAACAAACCCTCAATTTTGACGAGTAAAATAATTTGAATTTAAATTTATATTACGAAGCTTATAATGTATAAATCGAACAAAATCGTTTTCTAGCATTCATTGTGCCATAATCCAATTTCGGAAGGGACCATTATCCAACTTGATATTCTACCAATAAACCAAACTACAAAAGGTGGAAAGAGATGTATGACTATGAATTTGGTTCAAATCCATCTTCTCTAGCAGTGGTCCTACCAATTGATTTATTTACCAACTCTTGCAGGCGACGACGACATTGAGTTGATGACGAAATTTTTTTGCCATTCATGCAATTTGCCCGATAGTGCGGTACGTAGTGGGTTTGTTTTTCGGATCTCCGACTCACACTTGAGAAGTGAAGGGCCAGTAGTAATTCCTGGTTATCTTCAAACTTTACCTTATTTTTTATCATTCAGAGGATGACCGCGAGGTCGTTAAATGATAAACCTTAGTTTGACCATTATCTTCAATCATATATTTTATCAACTTTTATTAAAATCTACTAAAAATATAATTTTAATTTCTACCAAACATGGCCTAATATGTATGTGAAAAAACTTATTAAACAAAAATTTAAATTAATATATATATATATCTTACCAAAAAGTTTAATATTTTATGTTGAATGTTCAATATTGAACGGTTGGCCGAGGGCATTTCCAACATAAACTAGCAAAAATCGAGTGGAAAATATATATAATCTAATAATTCTCAATCTTCTCATTATATATTTTGTTTATTATTAAAAATCTTAGTTTTAAAAAATTATATTCAGTAAATGTACTCTGTGTAAAATCTATTATTTGGACACAGTGCGTCAAGTACTAAAATGCTAGTTGTACAAGGTACGATTGTAAACTTCTTTAATAATAATAATAATAATAATAATAATAAATGATTAGTTGGGACAGTATATAAATGACTAAAATTAAATTATTGTGGATAATGTGAGGATTATATCTTCTATATATAAAAAGTGCCTATGAAACGAAAATTCTTGTTTTAATGGAAAATCT
>CAIGRT010109830.1:0-12595 GCA_903798405.1 Fraxinus platypoda | reverse complement strand
TGGTGGTGGATTAAGTTTTCTGAGCCTAAGAAAAAGGGAAAAGATTGTTCTTGAATTTCTTAGTTTCTTCATTTGATTTCTTTTGATTATTCTCATTAATTTGCGTTACTTACTGTTGATTTGTTTAATTGTAGGTGAAATTAATGTCAACAATAGCAAATCTAAATAGTAAATAGGTTGGTTAGGTCATGAATAAGTTGAGTGCACCTATAGGCCTGCCCAGGTGGGCCACGGGTCCATTCAACCATGTCTAGCACGACTGAGCTACGGTGGAAGGCGAGTCGAGAAAATTAGCATGACCTCTATGTCAGGATGCACACACAAATCGTGGAACTGGACAAACCTATGCAGGCCTGCCCATAGAAAGAAATCTCTGTATAATTAACTTCTAGAAAACAATTAAAGATAGTCAAGAAAAATGCCAACACTCAGATGACATCTGCTATAATCAATCACGCACATGCAGATTTTTACAAGCTATGTTTTAAATCTCTAAGCCGACCTACAAAACACGGTCAACGTGTCACACCTGAACTAGACGTTCTTGATTTTCACCTGAGGACGATAAATAGCAGCAGAAAACTCGATTTTGAAATACTTCAACTTGTGGACTTAGGGACCAGAAACGTGAATCTGAGAATACTCAACTTCAGATAATCTTCTGTTTACAGAAACACCACTAAGATCTTACACGATACTGTTCATGCACTTATTTCAGCATTACACTGATGCTCCCTGCTGCAGCTTCTTCTACCCCAAAACATACTTGAACAGGTCTTTTTCTCCAATCGTATTCCTTCTGTTTTTTCCTGGTCATTCGATGTGGATAGTGAATGACGAGACGGTTCTTCTTGAGTTTCATTTCCTCCAGAATCAAAATGCTGACAAGGTCCTTCATTGCACGTGCACAAAGGGATTGCAACAGAGGGAAATGGACTACAGGTAACCGGACAGAAAATATCTGAAGAAACAGAAGCTGCACATTTCTTACTCGTATCAGGTGAGCTAGAAGTGTCTGATATGCCTTGTTCTCGATGGTGAAGGACACACGGTGTGCATAAGCTAAGTGATATAGGAAATTTAATTTCCTTTCCTGAGGAACCAGGCAATTTGACAAAAGAGACAATGCCATGTCGGCAAAGAGGGCAGGGAATGGAACCCGGGGTTATTAATGATTCAGAACGGAAGTTACTGGTGGAGCAAAGGTAAAATGCACATCTTATGCAGAGTTCGTGTGCACACCCTGAAAGTTTCACAGCATAATATTATTGTAAATACATGCCAAAAAATATATATATATATATATATATTTTTGAGAATTTCTAAGGGATCTCATAAAAATGGAAGTCAAATATTCTCTCATCATCACATTAATATGCATACATTCAATCTTCGTGCGCACATGCGTGTAGTGTTTATCAGTCGCGTCAAGAAAGTGTGAAACTTCCATCAGTACTCCAGTATCTCAATTTGCGGGAAGGTTTCAACATTGGGCTTTGCATAAAGGTGGACTGGTTTGAAAAACAAACAACGAAACTGCCACAAATCACAAACAAAAAAAGTTTCTGTATACGATAATGTAATGTCTGATGCAATGATGAGAGTTGAAGAAATATAATTTCAAAGTTTAGAGCAGACTGAAGCTGATACCGAGGTTGGCCTAAGTATATATACACTTCTTACATTTTGCCTGAGAGCAGAACAAATCTCTATAGAACGGTTAAAATTACTGTAGACAGTACCAGATTTCCTTGATATTCTTTTTTTTCGCCTTCTTTCATTGTTATTCTTCTATCTCCCTCTCATACACAAGGGCGCATGCTCATTTTTATTATTATTCATTCTAATACGGCAACAAGTTCATCTTCACATCGTCAATTTTTTACCATATTCATCTTATTGTCTTTCAACAGTTAACACTCTTGTGACTGCTCAACTCTTGTGAACGTGGAAATGTAAGATTTTAAGATACTAAGACAGATACGTGGGTCTTACTTTTCTCTTTTCTTTTGGATGATATTCCTAGTCCATTTTCTTTTATGATACTAGTAAATGAAATATTTAAGATATCCTCGAATACCTACTATAGATCCCCAAAAACTGATTGGGCATGACAAAGCATTTTTCTTGATACGAGGCATAATTTATGTATGTAACTGGCAGGACTAAATTATGAGCATAAGAAGGGAACAGATAAATGTCTAGAAAATAGGAATGCAGCCAATGAACAATTAAAACATTGCAAGAGTTGTTCTATAATGACAACAGTAACCCCCACCATTGCATAGAATTATTCATGCTCGTCAACTCGTGATATATTAATCCCATTGAATATAAAAACAGTTGGTCATCAGATATTTCTAATTTGTGACTGCAAGTTGATGGCCAACACGCACGAATGAGGTAGAACGGCCCATTGAAATATCCATAAAAAGCAGGGAAAGGACAATGGGCATATTTTAATTGGGAAAGAGATATATTAATAGAGAATGAAACAACTGACCTTCGGCAGCTACTGTACATGCTCTCTCCAGGCAAACTGCACAAATCTCAGTGTCATCACCGGTTGCTGAAGACTGCAACCCATTCTCTCTGCAGAAATCAGGTATTCATGAACAAATAAAATTAAACATAAAAATTAAATTACAGTTTCACGTTAAGTGTTAGTATGATCAGTTATTTGGGCACATATAAATTTTCTTGACATCTCAAATTCACCTTGCTATGTTGAGCACACTCATGAGTGGCAATGATAAATAATGAGAAGGTGGAAACACTGGGACGGTCAAATCAGAATTAGGCACCAGCAGTGGCTCAAGCCAATGACGCCCCCACATCCTCGCAACATCTATTGGAAGACATCTGAAACAGAGAATAGGTCTGTCAAGTATTGCATACAGAAGGTACATACAATGAACAAAATGTAGAAGAACAAATATCCAGCCGGCTTACTTATTGCAGTTCAATGCCAAACGACTGGCACCTCTCGCAAGAAGGATCTGCATAAATCAAAAGGTTTATAATATCAGACTATATGCCTATTGCAAATGTCAAGAAATCTTAGATGAGGAATTTCATTTTTTTCTTTTTCCCTAAAGTTTAAATATCAACAAAAAAGAAATAATAATCACCTGGCAGCATTTTAAATTTCCCCCACAAGCAGCATAATGCAAAGGAGTGCTTCCAGGTCCTAAAAAATAGTATTTCAGAATAACTTCAAGTTAAAACACAAATAACATGTTTGACAAAGTGTATTGAACAATACAGGCATATTAAAGTAAAACAAGATAAAATCTCACGTATGGCATTGTGTAGTATTGTCCACTACTGTGAAACAAACATGCATAAAGTGGTCTCCAAATTTGTCATATTATTCTTTAACAAAATAACATACCGATTATATCCATGGATGTTCCATAATGGAATGTCACAGCAGACACATTGGCATGAAGGTCAAGTAGGAGTTGTACACAGTCGAAATATCCATTCAAAGCAACCATGTGAAGAGCGGTAATACCACAGTCAGCAGCCTTATTTACACATTTGGAGAGAGTGCTGCAATGGAATAGGAAAGATACATTTAAAAAAGGTCAATGGTTGAAGCATTTGATCAACTTCAATTAATAGCTCTTTGTCGTCTCAACAATAATGTCATGTTGCAACTCAGCTATAGTTGTTCTTCTTTAAGAGATTGATCGAGCTGAAGTTTTAGATAATTCAGTCCTCAAAGTTTAAAGAGCTTAATCAAGTAGCAAGAGGGGATTGTATTATTGATAATTTCATTCGACAAATTTTCTTAATAATGATGAATAGAACGCTCCTCATATAACTAAAAGAAACGCACAGCAGAATAAAAATATCTGCAACTTCAAACTTCCGAATTGCATTCATATTAGCATTATATTATTTTTTAATCTCATAATTTCATTTTTCTCTATCTCCGCTAGAACCACGACTCTCAAACACTCCAAAGCCCGTTTATCACCACAACTTTGCACACGTGTTATGATTTTCCAAATATTACTGGAACTGCTCAACTCGTACATCTTGCCCACAATGAAAACATGTGAAAATAGTAGAACCGGGCAAATAACTCATCCATCTTCAACATTCATTCTATTGGACTTTGGGAGTTCAATCATAGTATACACTTTCCCATCAATCATTGTATATTCTGTTAGAGCCCCCATTTTTTGGGAAAATAAATTTTTTAATAGTGATTTTTTGGAAAATGTGTGGTTAAAAAGTATGAAAAAGTTTTGGGCTTTCGTGTAAAATTATTTTACTGAAGGATGTGTGGTTGAAAATGAGTTTGGAGAAAAAAAATCTGTTTTTAGATAATGTGGCTCAAACAGGTGCTTAATAAGAGCTGGGATGAACAATAACATGCCAAAATAGCAGAGGAACACGGTGAACCATGCCGTGTTGGACAAAAATTGAACATACAAACACATATAAACAACAAACCTCAGTTCCGGCTTGGATTTAGTATTAAAACTATCCCCTCTTCCACCATTTAATTGAGTATTTCCAGGTTCAAATGGAGCGCTTGGAACAAAATCAGCAACCACTAATCGCAAACATCTCACGTGTCCATTCACTGCAGCAAAATGTAGAGCAGTCCTGCCGCTAAGATAATCTGCTCTCGTGACCTGAAGGGCAGCCAGTGTATAGTATTCAAGAAATCGTATCAGGGTTCTCAAATTGGAAATTGGATATAAATATAAAAAAAAATTCCCATATTTTTCTCCTAACCTAAAGGATAAAATGTTAAAATCAAAGGTAGGAGAAAATGGTTTTTCATTTTTGCCACAATATAAAAAGGGGTAAAAGGCAAATGTAAAAGAATGGATTTTTTAAATGGAAACTTACATTGCATCTGAAGAGAAGAAGAGTTTGAACAACTTCCCAGTGACCATATCGACAAGCTTGCATTAGTGCTGTCTGCAGAAAACCATTTCAAAAACCTCTCAAAACTCAGATTTACAGAGATCAAACAATTGATCTGTAATTTCAAGAAAAATCCCACCTATGTTATCTCATATGCAAATTGTATCAATAACACAAAAAAATCACACAACTCACCTGATCTCCCATTAAAATTACAAGGATTATCTGTATATCCATTTTCACCCTTTAAACAAATGTGAAATCCCAGTTTACATCCCATAACAAAATGAAGCACAATTCCAGAAAATACGAAGGAAGAAGCAAAATAGTAAAAAAACAGCACCTGTCCACAATAATTTCTTGAATTCACGTCAGCTCCATTTTCCAGCAACAATGCCACAATCTAAAAATCCAGACTTTGACGAATCAAGAACACAACCATAACCCAAAAATCCAATTACATATATACACCCAATTTTTATTTATTTTAATTGAGCTCTTCAAGAAAGAATTAAAAGATTGGGGGGGCGGGGGGGGGTGGGTGTTGAACCTCATTGTGGCCTTTAGCAGCAGCAAAGTGAAGAGGCGAGTTTAATCCGCCAAAAGTTGAGTACTTTGCAAGGCATGGATTGCAATCCAATAGCATCTTGGCCTCTACATAATCTCCATCTCTTGCTGCCGACACCAACCTTTCCCCTGATGCTGAGCACCCAAAAGAATTTCCCATTCTTGCTTGTTTTTCCCTTCAGAAAATTCTTTGCCTCTGTGAATCTTTGATATATAGGCTCTTTATGTAATGCACTTATCGATGTTAGACTCTGAGTTGAGAATTTACAAAAATTAGGTAAACTGTCGTTAAGCAGATTTTCAGCAGTGCCAAGAAATTGAAAAAAGAAAAGGTTGCCCTTTGTGAGAAATCAGAAATTTCCTTACTCTGTATGAAAATTATTATAGTGGAGTTGTTCCCAGTCTGAGTTGCTTCTCAGACTGTATTTAGAGATTCTCCTCGTGTAACTTTGCTTAGAAGTTACCTTTTTTAATTAACTAATAAATTAATTATCACTATAGTGAGAGCTTTCAAAAGAGTAAAAATCAACCATTGTAAAACTGTCAAATTATTAAGAAACCAGCTTCCTATTAAAAGTTTGAAAGAGAAGTTTCATGATAGCATATCTACGTGGGATTGAAACTGAAATAGTAAAATTTGTTAGTGTAAAAGTAAATTTGAAACTTAATAATTCCCCAAAAAAAATTGAAATATTTGCGAAAATTAATTTTGGCCACTGAGATAAGTACTCGACCGTAAACTTCAGGGCTCCGTGGGATTAGTCGAAGTGCGCGCAAGTTGGCCCGGACATCCACGGTTATAAAAAAAAAATTAATTTTGAATATGTTTATTCAAGATTTTGGGATTATAATGTTGTTAGAAAATGAAAGACGTGGTTTGAGAAAGCAAAGCGAGATTTTTTTTGTCTTTTTTCAAATTATTAATAAATAATTTTCCCAATTTTATTATAATCAACTTGGAATCTGTGGGTGATCAGGAATCAAGTAACGTTTAGAATTTTATTTTTTTTTGTCTTTATTCGATTTATTCTATTCTACTTTTTTAAAAGTCGTTTTGAGATTTTAAGTAATGTAACTTTTTGAACATACTACTAGCATTAAATCACAATGTCACAAACTATCATCATTCAACTCAATTAAAGTCCAATTTAGTAGCATACTAGCAAAACAAAAATAAAAAAGCTAACATCATTTCACTAAAAAGTAACACATAATGGAAATTTTGTATCGCACATTTGTTTCTAATTTTCAATATCTCAATCGAGACTTAATTGAATATGATTATCTCATGAAATATCAATGTATAAAATGTAATTTTTCGACATGCGAAGTGAAGTGTTATTTTAACGCCTTTTACGTAGTTATTTTCGTAGATTTCCTTTATCTCTATTTATTACTCGAGTGTTTTAGTTATTTTTTGGATTCATCTAAGTTGACTATTGAAAATAGCAATAAGTAAAATGTAATTTTTAATCAAATGGTATGTGAAATACAATATCACTCTCGACGCAAAACGAGAATATTTAGTACCCGAACTAGTCACCAATACACACGACATCAAAACAAGATTGACTTGTCTATCTTAATTAATCATAATCCGGCTGTTTTGTGGCGATATTCCATTGGTCGATTACTACTAATAAAAATATTTGTTTTTAGTCATTCGGTCTATATCTAAATTAAATTTGATGTAATTAAGGTGTGAAAGAGACTCTTGTCAATTTAATAATCATGGAAGCTTGACCTAATTAGTTGTTAAAATGGTATAACAAAACAATTATATTAATTATCATAAACTTTGATGATAGATAAGTAATTATTAAACAATAAACGGCCGAGAATAATTAATAAAATCGCATACGTACACGAAATAGATTCTGGCCGTCTATGATTGATTCAGCAAGATTCATTGGGCCAACACCATAAAAAGGGATCATTGACACAATCGATTTAAGATATCTCAATTTTCAGTTTTTATAATAGAATTGGGTTGATTTTTTTATTTTTTATTTTTAAATTATTTAAACATAAACAAATAGGTTCGAGGAAGGACCATGATCCCCGTCCTTGCTCCGATCACCCGACTAGGTAGGGAATCAATGGCCCTGAACCCAATCCTTTAAATAAAATTGATGTTAAATCTCGTTGGTTTTCTTTGGAAATCAATCCATTTTGTGGATTCTTTTCGTCTCCCTACAACTCCACCCAGCCGACCATGACATCGATGCGATCTTAGCCCCGTCCCCGTCCAGTCAAAGTTTTGGCTGGATGACCCTATGGACCATAGGGTTGTCCAACCTATTGCAGCCTCTAGCTTGACTCAATACAATCCGCACAAGGCTAGATCTAACAAACCAACTTTACACATCTAGTTAATGTGCAGCATCAGAATTATTTTAATTAACTATCAAAACGTTGGCACAACGTACAAATGCAAATTTGTTTAGCAGTGGATATAACAAAGTAACAAACTTCACCAATGAAATAATCAAAGAGAACGAGTCTGTATTTGCACTTGTCAAATCACACGCCCAAAATATATCTTATTTTTATTATGCCAAATGACTATCAAAGCATGATTTGGAGTGACGTAGCTCGTGGCAGGTAGTGAGGTCGTGGTAGGAGAGACATGAAGCACAGTCAAGGATTCTAGCTAGACTAGGAATCGTGAGATATAACGTTGTCAAGCTAGTCATTTGAGTCGATACTCAAACCTAAACTCTTCACTTGGTTCGTGCTTAACTCAATTCCTTGTCCAAAGGACGTATCCATCTTGATTAAAACTCGTACGTTCCATAGGTTAATATAAAAGTTCACGATTTACTATAATAGTCATTAGTCACCAACTGTAGTTTCACAAGCTCCCTGCACATTGCATTGGTCGATGCCAGCTTTGATACCATGAAAAGTTCGAGTCATCAGAGTTCTCACAGTGTCAATGGACTCTGTTGTTAGATTGGCTACGGGTAAGCTACTCGCCCATATTTGAAATCCTATAGTCAATAATGAGCCACCATTCCCACTTTTGTTGTAGTTGAGCTCGTCGGAATCATGAAAAAGGTCTGGAACTATCGCGAATCCAGATGGCAAGAAAGGTAAATAAGAAGAATCACCACCACTTATCACCACATCCATTCCTGTAGAGTCGACTGCTGCATGTATTACAAGCGATTCAAAAGCATCTGTGAATGTCTCTTGCAATATCGATACGCTTGCATCCTGCAAGGTAAAGTCGACAAAATCAAAACGACGTGTAGGGTAACATTTTTCACGTATTAGTAAAATATAATATGTTTAGGCAAAAAGATTAGACAATACTAAATACTACTGCAGTAATAATAAAAAGAGAAGTTAAAATTTGTGTCGCATTACTGTGCATTTTAGTCGAGTGCGCAGTCATGTATACTCACATTAGTACGAAGAAGAGAAATGCTATTCCCAAAACCTGTATCCTTAGGAATATGAAACATCTGTTGCACAGGACCATCTTGAGACAAAATGTCCCAATGTATCCTCATCTGTTCATTCTGTAGGAAATTGAAAAGATGTTGTGGAGTTACAGGCATCCGAAAAGTCATTGTTGCACACCACACAACACCGGGGGGTTCACCTGGGTTACCAATGCTCTTTCGCATCATCACTGTGATATCATTAGCATTTCCGGCTTGGACTACTTCCCACTTGTTTGCTGTTGCACAAACTCCTGTACTGAAGGTTCGAGTCATGCGTCGTGCCATCTTTTCAATACTGTTCTTAGAACTTGCAGTAAGCCCTGGTGTACATAAATATGCATCAGTGTATAAAATACTTTTGTTATGATGAGAAAATAGATAGAACAATTTAAACATGTCACCTGGATTATGATCTCCATTGGAGACGGTAGAGAATTGCCTTTGTAGACTAGCAATCCACTTTTGTGCACCAAAGCACATGCCCGATTTGAGTAAAGGTCGGTATAACTGATGGACTAAATCCTCGTTATATTCTGTGTGTTCGACCCACGTAACCTAAATCCACATCTCAACATAATAAACAAAATTTGCGTGTGTATGTGTGCGAGATGCACAACAAGATATAGACGAGGGAGACAGAGAGTCAATAAGAATAGAAGCATCGTTTGTATAATTTATCGTATTCGTACTATAGTTCTAAAAGGAAACATAGTTCTAAGAGGTAAAGCAAGTAGAAAAAGATTACAACTAAACAGGGACTAAATCCTCGTTTTCAATTACCTTTGAACAGCCAGGCGATGTATCTTGAATGAAGCAACCTGAAGGGAGCCTTCGACAAATCACAGACTTGTGTGCATTTGGACCTTGGCAGATAGTATCAATAGACACATCAACCACAACCCAACTGCCCTCCATCTGCTGCTTGCAGAAGCGAAGGAACTTTACTTGACTAACGGGAACTAGGGGCGAAAGAACTTGGAACTCTGCATCAATCTACACAGCATAGCTAATTAAGCTGACTTCTTTCTCTTCTTTTGTTTTTTTACTTAAATTGGGGAGGGGAGACGAGGATCCAAGAATCAAAAGATAATGGCGAGAAGATCATACCAGTTGTAATACCCCATTTTTGCTTCCTCCCACGCTAGGCAAAATCACATCACTAGTTGAAGCTCTCCCGATAATACATGGAAACATTTGAGTCCATTTGTTCTGCGTAAGAAAATTCATTTCATAAATCAATTGAAAAGAATACAATAAAGATAGGCAACATTGCTTGTCCTAAAGAATTTAAGAACTTACTACATCCATTAGTGCATCGACAAGTGCCAAACTACTGATAGTTACATTGCTAGTCGCCCTTGTTGCTTCAGTTATAAAATTATCAGGTTTCGTACCAATACGGTGTGGAAATGAGCTAGCATACTCTACGAGGTTCAATATTTCTCCACTTCCATCTGTGCTTCTGATCCATAGAGGACTACCAAGTTGAACTAACTTTATGAGTTCATCCATGGCAGTCGATGCAAGATCTTGGAATGCATCATTATCAAACGGCATACCAAAACTGGCCATGCCCATAGAAGTTCCGGTAGATAAAGCACCTGAAATCCCGTTTCCAAAATCGAGTTCTATAGACAATCCAGAAACCATAGAGTTCAAATAACCGAATTCATTCCTTCCTACCGCAAGATCTAACTCATGGTTGCTAATGATAGAGGGAACAGTTTCAGCCAAGGACGATAATGGCTTGCCGAGAAACTTGTGCGCTAGATCATCAATTCGTCTGAGTTCGTCCCTTAGTCGTTCATTCTCAAACCTAAGATGTTGCTCCGTTGATATACTTGATACGTCGCCTGGAGTTGCTAGGGAACCACAGTTAGTGCATTTTGCATTCCTCATGGCTTCTTGCATAGCGACATTCTTAGTTCGAAGGTTATCGTTTTCTTGTTTGAGAAGTGTATTTTCATGGTGTTCTATTTGAGCCTGAATAACCAAATTGAATCAATTTAATCATTCATCAATAAATTTTAATAATAATTCAATGCTAATATTACCTTCATTTGGGTTCTTCTGTTCTGAAACCAAAATTTGACTTGCCTCGCCTGTAACCCTAATCTCTTGCTAAGTTCTAGTCTTGTTTTTTCATCAGGATGTGGATCCTTCTGGAAAAAACTATAGGAACACACAAAGTTAATTTAAATTTTAGCAGTCAAATCATAAACAAAATGGGATTTAATTTCATTAAAAGACATGCGAGGAAAGAAAAGATAAAAAAGTACTTACGTCTCAAGTTGTTGAATTTGAGACGGGGCGTGCCTATGAAATTTTTTCTTTTTAGATGATTTTTTTGTTCGGATTTCTTGATCATCCGACGATAGAGCTTCCAAATTGTCAGTTTCATCATCATCCTTTCTTGTCCACCGGACATTACCCTCAAAACTTTCCTCTATAAAACTCATATCAAGATTATCCATCTGCCACAAAACATTTTTGATCAAAAATTGAGTTTCAGTGCTTCTTACGAGTGACACAGAGATTTTAGTACCAGAAAAAACGAAAAAGAAGAAAATAAATTCTGTAACTTCTTGTCTAGGAACTATTTCTTGCATCTATAGACTCATCTGAGTTTTGATCAACCAACTATACCTATAGTAATATTAGCANTACCAGAAAAAACGAAAAAGAAGAAAATAAATTCTGTAACTTCTTGTCTAGGAACTATTTCTTGCATCTATAGACTCATCTGAGTTTTGATCAACCAACTATACCTATAGTAATATTAGCATGCAAAGATAGAATAAAATACGAACTTACAGTAATTGAACTCATCGACTGACTTTCATGTTACGTGCTTGACACAATTTTGCACACTTCAATGTTTACAGGAAAATCAATTTAACGTTCAAAGGTAAACGATAATATTAATGACAATCACAATAATATTAATCGTTCTGATTTTACATTAAAAACAAAAGTGGGTATTGGGAACTGTAAAAACTAAATAAGAACTATTTGTTCACCTTAATATTATATTTTTATCATCAATTTGATCTCATTTTGACCCTAATTCAATCCCGGTTTAATACAATTCGGCTTCATGATCAGACAATGAACAAAAGTATTCAATTTATTGCATACATATTGCTTTCTTTTCATAGTAAAATACATAATCGTAACAATTTATGCTTGGTGTACAATGTTTTTAACATTGTTGACAACATGTCACGTGACATGTTGTCATTGAACAGTTTAAGAAATAACCCATGTTTGGTAGGTATTTTTGTAAAGAGAATGTATTTTTTTGATTGATGTGATGGGGAATATATGGTTGAAAAAGAAAAAAAAATTATTGATGTGATGAAAAATATTATTTTATTCAAAAATATGTGTTTGAAAATAAGTAGATGAATAAAAATGAAAAATATAACGTGGCTCAAACAGGGGATAATTTATATTTTCAATCAGCAATTTTTTGCCACACACAATACAGTTGTCAAATTAGCATTTTGCCATTTGTAAAACTCATTTGTCATCTACAGTTATTGTGCTCCCACGTGTAATCCATATCTCACTTTCCAACCAAAATATTGGACACGTGGAGTGATTTTGTACTTCTACGACCTTCTTTCTTTCTTGAATGGAAAATGATAGTGGTACATTAAGTGATACATCAAGGTGTCCATAAT
>CAIGRT010109806.1:0-12625 GCA_903798405.1 Fraxinus platypoda | reverse complement strand
TACTAAATGCATTTAGTGAGGTTATTACTTTAGTCCATTGGCTCAAGTCGGGATCGAAAGAAATTACTATATAATCGAGGTTATTACTTTATCGAGATTTAACTGTATACATTTACAGAATAAAATATTGGGATAATTGTAATAGCGGTACCAAACCTTTCATTTAATAGCAGACTTTGTCCAAACATTTCGTTTGTGCCACCCACGATACCAAACTTTCAAAATGTCGCGGCTGAAGTCCAAATGGACGGTTTGACCAAATACTTGACTTTGACAATAATTTTGACTAATTTTAAAAGGTTAAAATGGTATCTTTACATATTTTTTTTTATAATAAGATAACGAAAATCAAATCATCAAGCCCATGTTTGTCTACCATTTTTACAAACATTGTTTTCTACAGTAAACAATCTCAACCACATATTCACTCAATAAAATATTCCACACACAAACCAATAAAGTTACTTTAAATTTCAACCACACATTTTCCAAATGAAAATTAAGCCCTTGTTTGTCTACCATTATCCAAAAAATTATTTTCTACAGTAAACAATCTCCACCACATATTCACCCAATAAAATATTCTACACACAAACCAATAAAGTTACTTTAAATTTCAACCACACATTTTCCAAAAAATACTATTCCTTACTCATTTCTCTACCCATAATGGTAGACAAACATGCTCTAAAATTAAAAACCAAAAACCAACTTCATCTTTTCCATCCATCCTACACATACCCACCACAACTGCCATATCCTCCACCGCAATCAATAACTACACATCTACCTACCTACCACCAACCAAGCAAACAAATTCCACTTTCTGAAATCAATTTTACAAATTGAAGGTAGTTTTCTGCACAAATGGAGACAATTTTATCTCTTGTTATTGCTACAAAACTCAATCTTACACATACTACGAAATTTACTATTGTGTTCTCTTCGTCCAGTTCAGTGTTCTTTGACGACTATGCTAATAACATGATGGTCTTCACCTGGTTGTGAATCAGTCTAGAAAAGCCAGTAAGAGTGAGAATAGGGGGCTTTTGTATAATTGCCTTTTTGGGCTCAGAGTGCTGAAGTTTGTTGTAATCACCAGCGTGGTTGCGCTTGTTTTCGAGCCCAAAATGTTGCCACTACCATCTCCTCCACCGCCACCACTGCTGCTTCCTCCATCGTAATCAATAACTACACTTCTACTCACCAGTCACCACCAATCAAGCTAACGAATTCCACTTTCTAAAATAAATTTTACAAAATTAAAGGTTGTTTTCTGCACAAATGGCGACCATTTCATCTCTCGTTATTGCTACAAAACTCAATCTTACACCTACTACAAGATTTACTACTGTGGTCTTCAACTGGTTGTGAATCGATCCAGAGGAGCCAGTACGAGTGAGAAAAATGGGCTTTCGTGTAATTGCCTTTTTGGGTTCGGAGTGCCGGAACTTGTTGTAATTGTCAGCGTGGTTGCATTGATTTTCAGGCCCAAAAAAGTGATGGTTTTGGGTTGGGTTGGGTTGGGTTGGGTGGGGTAAGGTGGCTTTTTGGTTTTTAATTTTAGTGATTTGATTTTAGTTATTTTATTATAAAAAAATATATAAATTTACCATTTTAACATTTTAAAATTAATCAAAATTATTGTCAAAGTCAATTTTTTGATCAACTAACGGTCAAACTAACAGAAACCGTCCATTTGGACTTCAACTTCAACATTTTGAAATGTCTGTTACTGTGGGTGACATAAATGAAAGGTCTGTGCAAAGTCTGCTACTAAATGAAAGGTTTGGTACCGTTGCTACAATTATTTCTAAAATATTCTATACGTAAATTCAAAATTTTTCTTATTTTTTTATCATATATTTTTAAAATTTTCATTATTCAAAATAATATATAACGTGTGTTTAAGTTACATTATTTTGGAAGAATGTATTTTGAAATAATAGATTGATGGAGAATGTGTAGTTAAAAAAGAAGGAAAAGTTATTGATGTGATGGAAAATATTATTTTATTGAAGAATGTGTGGTTGAAAATGAGAAGAATGAGAATGAAAATTTTAATGTGGCACAAACAGAGGCTAAATTAGTTTTTCAAGTTCCATGGAGATAGATTTGTCTTCACACATGATTATTTGCTTATGTATTTAAGTACTAAGGGTGTGTTTGAGTCACATTATTTTGGAAGAATGTATTTTGGAATAATAGATTGATGGAGAATGTGTAGTTGAAAAAGAAGGAAAAATTATTGATGTGATGAAAAATATTATTTTATTAAAAAATGTGTAGTTGAAAATAAGTAGAAAAAAGAAAATTTTAATGTGACTTAACAGATTGAAGAAAATCGCCTTAGCAGCATTGACAAAGAAGTCCCGTTAAAAGACATCGAATCTTTTGGTGGCAACAAACAAAAACCGCCAGTGGCAACGTTAATTACAACATCTTCCTCCATCGTTGAGTGAGCACGGCATTCTTACGTGAAAAACACTCTTGAACACCCTCCCTCTTCTCTCTAGATTTTTCCACTTTACTGGAATTCTCTCTCTCTCGATATACGCATCTATATATTGCCCAATATCTGGCGCAAACAGTTATTCCCTCTTCCCAAATCAAACCCATCGCACTTTTAAGTTAGTTAAAACACTTTTAAAATACCCTTTTTTAGTACAACATATTTATCCCCGATCTCTCTGGAATATTCATGTTAGCTTGTACGAAGTCTTGAGGTATAACTTGTTACCTCTGCAAAGAAAACACTCGATTTCTTGATTTTTCTTTAACCTCCTTTAATCGGCCTCCTAAAAAAATTCAAGATTCTGGGGCTTAGTATTTTGGGAAAGTTGGTGCATATAAGGTTCTGGAAAATTCGTGAAAATTCAAGATCATTCATAGTATCTGATTGTTTAGTGCGATCAAGGAAATTCTGAGATTGGTTTTCTTTATTAGTACTGAAATTTTTTGGATCTATTTGATTTGATTGGCTGAGAATTAGGTAACGCAGAAATTTTTGTTTGATGTAGTTTTTTTTTTTCCTTTTTGCATCGAGGGTTATACTTATGGAAGAAGGTAAAGATTCTACTGTAATAAGCAGGACAAGCCAATCTAGGGTTTTGCCTCAAAGGCTACTTCAATTACTTGTACTTTTTCTGGTTTTGTGTTTTGTCTTCTCTGTAATTAGTGTGTATACAATTAGGCATTTTGGAGTTACTAGTTTTGTGCCTTCTTTACAACCCTGCATTCAAGAAGAACTGAATAATTTAGAGCATTGGATCAAGCCCCCATTGAATTTGATGCACACAATGAGTGACGAGGAGTTGTTTTGGAGGGCTTCATTGACGCCCCAGATAAAGAATTATCCATTTAAGAGGATCCCTAAGATTGCCTTTATGTTCTTGACTAAAGGGCCATTGCCATTAGCACCTCTTTGGGAGAGGTTTTTAAAGGGGCACGAGGGTCTGTATTCGATCTACCTGCATTCATTGCCGTCGTTTCAGGCCGAATTTCCATCATCGTCGGTTTTCTACAAGAGACAAATACCAAGTCAGGTATGTTTGTGTAATCTGATTTCTGTTAGTTCTTTTATCAATTAACTGCAAAAAAAATATTAGATTTTGTCAATTTACACGAATTCCATGCTTTTTGAGTATGTAAATTTAGTTGTAGTCATATAGTTGTAAGTTTATCACCTGGAGTGTTACCTCTGTTATTACGTTATTGAGATTTCCGAGGTTTACCCAAAGGCTTATCTGATCTCAGGACCTCACTACTATTCGGCGTCGTATTTGGTACCAAATATGACTTCTAGGGTCATGATGATGTAACTAAGGAATGTCTTTAGAAGAAAATTATTGTTTATCACTTTGGTCAATTGGCATTAATTTTTCGGTGGATTTTCAGGAGGGTGTGACTCTCAAGTTTATAGTTTCCTCATCTTTTGTTTTTGTTTGGAGCAAGGTTTTGTCATTCTAAGGTAGATTAGATTTCCTGAAGTTGACTCCGATGAAAAGATACCTTTTGCCCGGTTATTTATCGGAAAATCTGGTTAACAATAGGTTGTGTTACTCTTTTCATTATCATTGTCTCGAAACAAATGGATAGTCGAGTCTACCAAATTTCTTGCGAAGTTGAACTAATTCGTGAATGGTTAGAGCTGAGATTTTATCTGGACATGGTATTCTTACATAGGCATATGCTTCGAGCTAAAATAATCTCGACTTCATAGGCACGAGACAGAGTTTCTGATGATCATTTGATCACATCCTGAACAGGTCGCAGAATGGGGAAAGATGAGCATGTGTGATGCTGAGAAACGACTTATTGCTAATGCCTTGCTCGATATTTCCAACGAATGGTTTGTTCTACTTTCTGAATCGTGCATTCCTCTGTACAACTTCAGCACCGTGTACAACTATATAAAGCAGTCCAAATATAGCTTTCTTGGTGCATTTGATGATCCGGGACCTCATGGGAGAGGACGCTACAGTGAGAAAATGTTGCCTGAAGTTAACATCACCCAGTGGCGGAAGGGATCTCAGTGGTTTGAAATCAACAGAAATCTTGCTCTATTTATTGTAGAAGACACGAAATACTATCCAAAATTTGCCGAATTCTGCAAGCCAGCATGTTATGTGGACGAACACTATTTTCCAACTATGTTAACAATTGAAGCCGGAAAACATCTGGCAAATAGAAGCATCACTTGGGTGGACTGGTCGAGGGGCGGAGCTCACCCAGGCACATTTGGAAGAGCAGATATTACAGAAGAATTCATGAAGAGAATTTTTGAAGGTCACAACTGCTCGTATAATGATCAGCAATCGTCTAATTGTTATCTTTTTGCGAGGAAATTTGCTCCGAGTGCCTTGGAACCGTTGTTCTTGTTAGCCCCCAAGTTCTTAGGTTTTTAAATCAGCAGAAGTATGATGTGAACGATTCTACTCTGGACATGTAGCTCAACTTAAAACCATAAATACATAGTAAAATAATGAATTTCTTTGGCATATTAGATAGATGGTTTATTTTTATTTTGCCAAAATATAAGCTTTCATTGCTATGCAAATTAAACCTGTCGACTCAGTCCCCCGACCAGATGAGGAATTAAAGGTAAAAGAAGAAAGTGAATGGATTATTTTATTCCTTTCTATCTCCAACTGTAAAATAGCACAATTTGAATTGAGCTTTAGAGAACTGTTCGAGTTGAAATTTTTATTCAACTTTTTCATTCTGTTTGGCAGCCAGACCAAAAATTTAAAATGAATTTTTTGGCCGTTACAAATCAAAGTCAACCGTCTTTTTTGACTTCCCATCTCACATGTGGGACCCACAAATATTCTTTAATGGTCATTTCTTCTTTTCTTAAAATTTGCTGAAAATGGATATTAATTTCAAATAACTTGTCGTCGCATAATTCTTCGTAATTTCTTTTATTTATTTTTTCTTTTCAAAATGCAGCATAATTATTTATTAAATTTCTAGTAATTGATAAAAAAATGAAAATGGAGTCAAAGAAATACAAAATACACCAGTTTGTGTAATTTAACGTGCACAAATTTCCTCCAAATTCCTCTACTCTGAGTCGGACTCCATGTTTCCCATTGCCTTCAACCCTCTTGGTCTCTGAAATAAATAAATTAATTATTACTTATGCTCCAGTTCAACCAAATTATTATAATTAAAAGTAGAAGTAGAATTGAATTGTACCTTCTTTGAGACCTTTTTCTCTCTGACCTCGTATCTTTCTAGGGTCAGATCGCATAGCCATGCCCCTGGACTTACCAACTGGATATAAACAATTAAAGAATAAGTAATCATTTTTTCTGATGATTATAAAAATTACTTATAAGCTAAACCATTCCTTCATTTAGGGTGTGCTTGAGCCACGTTAATTTGGAAGAATGTATTTTAGAATAGTCGATTGATGGAGAATGTGTGATTGAAAAAGAAAGAAAAGTTACTGAAAAATATTATTTTATTAAAAAATATGTGATTAAAAATGAGTAAAAGAATGTAAATGTAAATGAAAATGAAAATGAAAATTTTAACGCGGGAATTACTTTCTTTGCTTCCTTCCTCGTAATAAAGTCCAAATAAAAATTGGATTACTCTATCAAACGCGGTTCCTTGGGCAAGTCTCCATGGACCATCACAATAATATATATTCGTTAGGTGAGGTCAAGCAAATCGATAATAAATAAAAAATAAAAAGTGGATACGTGTAAGCCTATAACCTACTTGGTTATCCTTACGCATAGCCATTTCTAGTAGTTGATTGTGCCAAGACAACCTCGCAGCCCCACATACTTCATTATCACTACCTAATATAAATTATTAAACACCCGTTTGTTTACCATTATTCAATGAAAATCAATATAAAAAATAATAAAATTTTAAAAGAATGTAAAATTAAAAAAGTATGAAAAAATTTTAATTTTACGTGAAAAATATTTTATTTCAAAAATACGTGATTGAAAATAAATTTTAAAAAAAATTAAAATAATAATAGACAAACGAGGACTAATTATAATAAATACATGGAACTTTTATTCCACAACCACACCACTCCTCCCCAAATGCTTTTTTTGTACAAAAGATAGATGTTCTTTACTGCACTTTTTATATTCTTTTTAGTATTACCAAAATCTGAATAATTAATATTGTTATGAAGATAAATACTCATCATCGACCACTCATTCTCGAAAAAATTATTTTTTACGATTTTTCACAACCAATAATTCACAGAAAATATACAAGCGCTAATTATGAAATGATCCATGAAAAGTGAAAGCTATCTCACATTCATGGCAGGAGATGGGATTCTGATTTGCGTATATGATAATCACTTAATTTCATTTAATAACGAAATATATCATAACAAATTAATAGGTGCGATAAAAGAAAAGGTAAATTGGAAGAAAAACTCACATTGAGGGTGCGCTGAATACACTTGGCTCTTTTCTTAGGTCTTTGAGGCAGTTTGGAGCCTTTAATGGCCATGAAATCCTCTTCTTTCTCCTTGTTTGTCAAGGCAATCACAAACTTAGGCGGCCACACGGTGGGGATCGTGTCACTTCCCGACGATCCACCTTTCTTGCCGTCGTGGGCTGTCTCCGATGACGTCGACCCACCACCTCCGGCGTGGTCATCATTCTTGTTATTGTGATTGTTGGCAGTACCTTTTTTGTCCCCTCCTCCTCTGTCCGGAGAAGCCACCCCCCTCACGCCGTTGCTTTGTCCTCCCCTCATACCACCAATAGAACCACTCTCAGAATTCCTAAAACACACAGAGAATAAACAAGGTCACTCTACATACACATCATAAATAATTAACAATTAAGTAATTAACAAAAAAGTATAAGTGAAAAAGTAAAAAAAAACTTTAGCATGGGAAAATAAGAATAAGAAATTACTGAGTAAAAATATTTGTGGGGTAGTGTTTCTGTCTGGATCACAGGTTATGCGTAGAAAAATAGGGGAAGTTGTTAAGAGGGGGCTGAGGTTCTTCTAATTTTATTTTTAATTTCAAAGTGTCAATGAATATGGCCAACGTGCACACCTGATCTGATCTGATATAGTAGAGGTGATTGATAGCGTTTTCTGGACCATTGGATTAAGATTCAATTCTCCCACGCAATATAAGATTAATTTTGGATCTAACAATAAATACATTGGAAAGAAATGGGTGGCCCACCTTTCTATCTCCCAATCAGATGCTATCACTAGGTAATTAAATATTATTTTATAATCAAGTGCAATAAATAGGTGGAAAAAAAAATTAAATTAAATTTTGGGTATAATCAGTAACCAAAAAAGGGCATCAAAAAATAAAATCAGGGAATGAAAGTTGGATGATAATATGACAAGATACGCCAAAGCCATCTATCAATAATGTCGCCACTTGCAAGTGGGGTGTGGTGCAATTATTATTCTATTCAAAGATGGCCCTCTCACTCTATTAGAGGTTAATAAGAATCAAAACCCCTCTCCATCCAATCCATATTTTCTTTTTTGTACCCACCCCCCAATTACCTATTGCACTCTCATCTTAACCTTACAGCCAACAGAGTATTGGATCTCAGAATCGATCATACCATTAATCATAAGGCTATCATGAATTCTCATTGCAATCCCACATCGAAAGTATGATTCTTCAATGTGCGGTTATACACAATTAAAACTCTTTAACTTCAATGACTAACTTTTGAGGGGTGTACCCTCCAAGATTTATAATAATAGTTTCAGGCACCACACATATCCCTATTATAATCGAGTAGTGCGATTGTGATTTCAATATAACAATTTTTGTTCGGATTATAGTCATGGGCTAGAGAGTCAATTCACCGTGGACACCGAGATCGCAGAGCGTGGTTGTCATGATTCCATTGCAACATATGATACTTGAATCCAACATCGAAAATATGGAATTTCAATGTATAATTTATATAAAATTTGACTCTTCAATTTCAACAGCTAACTTAAAAATGGATCTCTTAAGATCTATAACAAAGTCCGTACGAGGCCTGTAATCCATATTTAGGGTACCACTCCATGGTCCTCGATCTTTTGCGTCAAGCAGTTCCAACCCCAAACCAATATTTATTTAAGAAAAGCTCCTCAACGCAATAATTCAAACCAATGAGTAGAGGACAAGAAATCCCCCCCCCCCCCCCTCCACCCCACACTCACCCACGTGCCACAATCCCCAGAGTCATAACCACGCCCTCGTCAAAAGAAAATAATAGGAATTTTTTTGCTATAAAACTACCGGTCAAAATAATAATAATAGGAACAAAAAGGAAATTACCTCAAAATTCGATGATGAGACGGAGAAGCTGGACGTTGACGGAGATTCAAATACCCGTTACTCTTGGTGCTGGTAATGGCAGTAGCATTTTTATTATTCGGATGGTTCGAATTAGAATCCGACCTAATCACCCGGCGGTCGACCCGGGCTGTTGTCCGATTAACCGGGACAGGCCCGGCAGAGTCATTATTGCTGTGGTCTTTGGCCTGGACCTTCATGCATCGTAGCCTTTTCCGATTCCCCCACTGCAAAAATAAGTCAGACGACGTCGTTACTGGTGACCTGGATGACTCGGATCTCATTAACAATCCTCCTTCTCTATTGGTGCTGGAATTAATCCTCTCCATCGCGCCTTTCTACACCTGTCGTCGTCATCATCAATGACGGAGTTAGCCCCTTAACTTAAATACTGCTTAAAATTTTAATTTTAACTGGCAAATTAAAATAAGTGGAAACGGGAACAGGATAGAAATGGAAAAAAAAATAAAATAGTTGGGGTTATTCTGACCTCAGAATTAGAAATAAAACGAAATCACTTTATCATTTGATGATGATTGGAAGATTAAATTTCTGAATTTAGAGGATAATTTCTGGCGCATTCACAGAAGTGAATTTTTGGTCAGGATCTGTACCAAAATGGACAGCAGAATTGGAAAATAACCAAAAAAAAAAAAAGGTTGAGAATTCAGCTCAAGAATTTTTTTGGGAAAATCCGCATTACATGTCTTAATTTTCTGCAAAGAAACGTTTCGAAGATTGAAGAAATATTTAGTAGCATAAAGAACTACGTAGGAAATTTGAAAGAAGAAGATGATCGTAATTGTTTACAAATTGGGAAATTTTGGTGAGAAGAAGGTGCTGAAAATTTGGTTTTAAATTTAAAGGTGAAACACTGAAATTGAAATGCACTCCGGAAAATTCAAAGAGATGGGAAATTGGTAAATCTGGGTGATAAGAGAGTGATTACATATTGACGAAATAATTCGAAGGCGAGAAACTCCAAAGAGATGAGGATGGAATTTTGGCCAGTCTTCAGACGTAAATCACCATTCATTACCTGAAAGCCTCTTATCCCTCTCTCTCCCAATAGATTCAATTCCTCTTCTTGTTCCTAGAAAAGAAACTCCAATTCAATCCACAAAATCCGAACAATCGGTGTCCTTGGTTTTGAAAAAATCAATATGAAGAACACCAAAACAGAGTGAGTGGGTGAGAAAGCCTGAGAATATCAGAGCCTGCTGAACTCCCAAAAAGAGCCCCCCTGATTCTGCAGTACAAAAACCAGAAGTTTCATGAGAAAAATTCAAATCAAACTTTACATACTGTGATATTTTCGGAAATGGCTGGCCTTCTTACCTTGTATAATCAAAATTTCTGTTCCAGAATTAACGATTATCCTTTCACAAACAAGTCTTAAGAATGGCGAGTTTACAACAATTTCTGTTGATTCAAGTCCTTTTACTCATAAAGCTCCCGGCAGATAAGGATTTTCCGGTGAAATGACACCGAATCCGGGCTCCGACTTTCAGCTCTTGTATTAAATCAAGATCTTACGAGTCCTAAAACTGATTTCCAATCTCACAGTATACCTGTCAAACCAAAATTATGGACAAAAATTGTAATATCGCAAAAAATCTCCAAGGAAACACACGAAAACAGAACAATAATTCCAATTACGACGAACCTGTAGAAAAATATTTGTCATACCCAATAGAAGTGCGTCAGTTTCTCTCAAACCGCTAACGATATCAAACTTCAGTATTCTTCTTAAAACAACTCCAATCCGCTTTAAAATGCGCCTGCGATTCAAAAACCAAACAAATCATTCAAGTAAATCCCATAATTAAACTCAAAAACTCAAGAATAATTAATCGAGTGCATCAGTTTCTCACAATCTGCTAACGAAACCAAACTTTAGTATTCTTCACAAAACAACTCCAATCCGTTCCAAAATGCGCCTGCGATTCAAAAAAACCAAAACACAAATTCCCATAATCGAACACGCAATTGTAGAACAATAAAACTATTGAAAAAAATTCAGATCATCGATGATTAATATTTCACTGCATTTCCACTCACCAAATTCTCCACAAAAATAATGATCTTAATTTTTGAGAAATGCAAAAATAGAGAGAGAAAATTCAGAGAGAGAGAGAGTCTTCTTCTTCTTCTGAATGGAGAGAAAAGTAAGAAAACTCTCTTTTCCTTCGAAACCCCCATTTTTGTACCCCTTCCGTTTCCTGTTCTCACTCTATTGTTTCATCTCTGAGCGTTGAAAGAAAATCCGACGGTCTCGATTTCTTTCGAGTAAACCGTCGAGGTCGCTAAGTTACGGCGTTATTGTGTCCCACTTAAAGACTGGATTTTACTTCACGGCGTTAGTTCATCAAACGGAATCTTTTGCGCTGTTAGGTCGCCGTTATATTTATTTGATTTATTATTATTATATCATTATTTTAAATTATGGACATTTCTCGCATACCAGTGCATAGGCGCTTAGCACGTGACTAACTTAACCATGATTTAATATTTCACTCGGGTTAAGTGAATATTAGGTTGATGACATCATAAATAAAATCATGTTTAAAGTCTAGACTTATCTATGCAACAATGGTTGGATTTGTGTGTTGATTAATATTAACATCAGGAAATTGGAATTGCGATAGATGTAATCATGCAAATGAGAGAGTTACAAGAAAATCTGACCAAGTTTTGCCCCCACTTCATTTTCATGGTCTTAATTTCGTTCATTTTTCATCAAGAATTGACACGTTCGCTGAACAAATGGTGATAAGATTTGAACTTAAAAACATTTATCTACTCCGATATCATATTGAATCACTAAAAATTTATTGTATAGAACTTTTAAGTCATTAAATACTTATAAATTGTAAGGACTATGGAATGTGTGGAATTAAACCCCCGTTTGATAAAAATTACAATTAAATTTTTAATTTCAATTAAAGTCAACAATTAATTTTAATCATAAAATATTTTATAGAACCCACAATTTTTCAACCACACATTTCATCAACTTTTATCAAAATTTATTAAAAATATGATTTTAATCTCCACCCAACAGAAGCTAAGTGAGCAGTAAGTCATGAATCGTGTAAATTTGCCAAACATTCACTTAATCTAAACTGTTAGAAAGAGTAGCCATATACATATTAATTTAATATTGTATTCAACATTGTTGACCCCAAAAAATGAACTCAACAGATATCGGGCCCACCCTTGCCACGTCAAGCAATGATCCGGCACGTTTCTATCTGAACGGGAGCGATAGCACGGTGGGTTTGAACGCGGGAGGTGCTTTCCGACAAGAGACACAACTGTTCAGGCTCCAGTGGATTGATTTATTCGGCTCCTGTGCTATCAACAAGAGCTCGATCGATTTTCCCAACTTGAATCTTTGTTCTTTTTAACTGAATATGTGGAAGGATAGATAGAAAAAGGTCGTATTTCGGTGTATTTTCATCCTTAGATGTGTAGGCTTGTTTCTTCTCCTCTTCCTCCCCCTCTTTTTTCTTCTTTTTGGCGCAAAGAGANTCGTATTTCGGTGTATTTTCATCCTTAGATGTGTAGGCTTGTTTCTTCTCCTCTTCCTCCCCCTCTTTTTTCTTCTTTTTGGCGCAAAGAGAGGTTATTTATACTATTCTGGTTGACGTGACGACCGTTAGATCAAATCCATGCGGCGGCATATCCTAGACCGAAGCCTCACATCGCCGTCTAATCTGTGCAATAAATGTTCAGCAGAAGATCCGCCGTTCTACTTTGTAGACTGACACACGTTAGCGCTATATGTACTCTATGGCAGATGTC
>CAIGRT010109804.1:0-13643 GCA_903798405.1 Fraxinus platypoda | reverse complement strand
TGAGCAACAACAAAGTATTTATAATAGATAGATATACGATTAATATTCTTCCGGAATATTAATTATAATGTTGTGTTACTTCGGGAACAACGACAAAATATTCTTTGAGAATATTTATAGATCTTATGAAATTGTAAATCAGATCAATATTATTGTATTCAATAACTTGAATTTAAAATTATGTCCAACAGTCAAAAGAATTAACGAGTACAAATTATAATAAATATATCAAGATTTGATTAAATCCAATTAATATTAATCCATACGAAGGCATGCATAGTAAAATCAAAGTCATAATTGCATTGAATATTATCGGGAAAAAAATAGCTATTAGTGAATAATTAGTATATAATTACAATATTTAGGCATAATTACTATAAATATCACAACAATTAGAATTTGACATGAACAAAAATTTGGTGGCAAACAAAAATCATAATTGATCGCATGATTACAAATGAGTTCAAAAATGCATAGTGGCAGACAACTTCTATTGGAATTCATCCCTTTCCAGTCAAACAATTCAAAACGTGTACAATCAATAGTAGTGTCAAACGGGTTGAGTGGCTCGGACTCGTCCGAATACCCCAACCTATTTTCACTTTTTTCACACAACATTCCAACATCTCTCACTCTCTTCTACATCTTACAATTTACTACATTTTCATTTTTACCTTCAACTTCAATTATTCAATATCAATTATCACAATACAAATTTACAATTACAATCTTACACAACAGCTTTCCTTCAATTCTTGATTTCTTTCCATACTCTTTATTTACTTACTTAGTTATTTATTATACATTACATNTTTACTTACTTAGTTATTTATTATACATTACATCACAATTCACAAATGGATCTACGCTCATTTGTTGATGGCTTGTTTGATATCGAAGGTGAATCAATTGTGAAGCCACAAAGTCAATTTCAGAATGAATTTTTCGGTCTGAAAAAAGTACCCATTCCTGAAAATATTCCAGAGTTGGATGCTCATGGAAGTAGTAATCCAATTGATTTGGATGACGTTGATGTTCCCGAAACGGAACATGATGAGGAACACATATTAGATATTTCCGATGCAAGAGAGAAATGAAATGGGAAAAAACAAGCAAACTGTTGGGATCCCTTTAAATTGATTCAAATGGGTCGTGTGGTTGATGGAGTCCCAAAATCTAAAGCAGTTTGTAAATATTGTCAATAATGATTGGCATGGCAAAAAGACATTGGTATTACCCGCCTTAATCGTCCTGCAAAACATGTGCGACCAAACATAAACGCAACTGTAATTTGGTAGTCCGGACACCAATTTTACTTCTTTGCCACTTTCCACGTGGATATATTCGGAGGAGAAAGCTTGAACGGGAATGGTGAAATTCGTTGTTGCTGCTGAGTTGCCTCTAACAATAACGGACAACTAACATTTCCTCGAATATTGAAAGAATATTTTCAACCGAGGTATGTTGGGGTAAGTCGAAACACTTTTCGTTCAGATATAATTGAATATTTTCATAAAAAAATATTACTTTTAAAATTATTAAATTCACTCACAACGCTATTACAAACATTATTAGAGAATATCATTGCGAGAGTAAAATTCGTTACTTTACATTCAACAACGCTAGTATTAATAAGACAGTTATTGATAAATTGTGTAGGGTATTACAGCCCGATTTTGGTGTTTATTTATTTCATATTCGTTATGTGTGCCATATTTTTAATTTAATTGTTCATGATGGTTTGAAACATATTAAGAATGAAATTCAAATAATTAGGGATGCACTAGTATATATTACTATTTCACCTAGTAGAAAACAAGTCTTTGAGAAATTTTGTGCGGAATTTGAGGTGACGAGTAAAATCATGCAAAGTTTTTGAATATTTAATAACTGAATTTTATAACAATAAGCATATTAGAAACGACGATTAAACTATTTTGAATGAATCCGATTGGATTTTAGCTTTTAAAATTAAAAAAAATTGACAAGTTTTTATGGTTCTACAAATATTTTATCTGGAGTTTACTATCCCACTAACTGTATGGTGCTTGAACGTCTTTATATAATTGCAAGGACTTTTCATAAATACAAGAATTATCCCGATTTTACCGCAATTATATATTCCATGGAATTGAAGTTTATAAAATATTAGGAAAACTTGCCTATGTTATTTCCTTTATTATGCATCATGAACCCTTGATACAATTTATCAGGTACTAAATATATAATTGATAAGACTTCAAGAGCTTTAATTTTTAATACACCTATCAATTATAGAAATTTAAAACAAACTTTATGTGAAATGTATGAATTATATACAGAACGAATGTGTGCAAATATTAGTCGGGTACCCTCAACACCTACTCCTCCCACTTATATTGAAGAAGACGACGCTGAAATATTAACTTTATTCGAAGGCATTAACACGTATAGATATGATGCAAATGCAATAAGTTCATCTAGTAGTAATTTTTTAGCTCATGTAATCAAACATCAAATAGAAGGTCAAATGCATTGCCTGCTGAATTAATTGATTGTTATAATCATAATATCCCTAATAACAAAACAATTAAAAAAACTTCAAAAGAAGTAATTGAATTCTGGCAAAAGTACGAACGATGATGTATAGTGGTTTCTGCAATTGCAAAAGACCTACTAATACCTCTGGTTAGCACTGTAACTTTAGAGTCTGCTTTTAGTGCAGGTAAGAGGGTTTTGTCCGAGGTCAGAAGTCGACTCAAGAAGATATTTTGGAAGTATTAATGTACGTGAAGGATTGAGAAGACGCTTATTTCCGACTGCAAAATAAATATGCCGAAATTGCATGTTGTCAGGTAAGTGATATTTAATTTAACCATATTAATCAAAATTTGTTATTTTCTAATACTTTTTTAATTTATTTTTTTAAAATTTTTTACACAAAACAATTTGTTTGTGTACAATTTTTAACTCAGCCTACTTGAAATTAAGTAGTCGATCCTAAACCCGAATAAATGAGGAGTGTTTAATTAAAAAAAAAAAAAGAGAACTCGTGAGTCGAAGCTCGACTCGATCCACGAGCCACGAGCTCAAGGGCCAAGCTGAGCTCGCCCCTCTAGTGATGAGCCACGAGCTCGGCTCGTAATAATTAGGACCGACAGCTCATGCTAATTAGGATCGAGCTGCCACCCCTAACAATCAATCACCCCAATGCATTTTCCACATTCAGAGCTAAAATTGAAGGCCATTTCGCATAAATTCCGAAAATTAAAGCCATTAACAAACACAAAAACTTCAACCCACATCAAGATCTACTCATATTTTTCGTATTAATCAAACCAGACCTATTTCAGAATCCAAATCATAACACAACAACCATTTCTTACAAATATGTGTATGCATATATGTCTGTATATACACTTACATCTTTATATATTGTGACCAGGAAGAAGAATTACCTGAAAAGGAAAACTTTTCCCTCTCTTTTTCTCTAGGAGAATACCGTGTGTGTGTTTTTGGGCCATTTATTCGTCGGCCATTGGTGTTGTTTCGGTTTGGTTTTCTACAACGGAGAGAAACAGATCAAATCTGACGGCGGACGAAGGCAGATGGAGGTAACAGTTGGTAATAATAGACGCAACTGGACAGCAGCGACAAGGGCGAGAACTGGAAGATAGGTGAGAACGATGGCAACCTCTTTTTTTTTTTGAAAGAACTTACAATAATGTAAAAAAAGTGAAGCTATCGTGCTGATAACATGGTATAAACTAGAGAAGACAAGAAGAGAGAAAAGTCGATAGACTCATGTGTATTATAATAAGAACCAGAGCCCTATAAATGCAGGATTAAGGATACAATGGTAATAACTTGTAGGGCTGCATGTATACAATTGTCATTCAATAATAAACTTATCATTTACAACATTTTTTTAGTAAATTTTGATAAAATTAATGAAATGTATGGTTGTAAAGTTAAAAAAATTTGTGGATCCTGATCCTATGAAGTGTGTAGTTAAAAATGAATTTGAGAAAAAATAAGTGCCAAACACGAGCTTAGCCCCTGATTGGGCTTCATTTTATTTGAAATACATTTTTTTCCTTTTTTTTTTAATTACATATTCTCCAATAAAATAATATTACACATGAATTTAAAACTTTTCATTCATTTTTAATCACATGTTCTTAAAAAAATCTTTATTCCAAAAAGATTCAACAAAAGACAGAACCAAATCCATTAATACATTTTTCTCAAAAAATTGATTTTAATGGAGCCAAAACAAGGGCTTAATAAGAAGTGCATAACATCATTGAAATATTGGGACATGTTTGATGTGAATTTTATGAAAGATGATTTTTTAGAGAATATGTGACTAAAAAGTCGGACAAAATTATATATCAATGTGCAAAATTATTTTATTGAAAGAACATTTTTTTGAAAATGAATTAAAAAAAAATGAGTTTAAAATTTTTTATACCAAACATGGGATTATAGCATCTCCAAAAGACAATCTAAATATAAAATGCTATTTATTTTAGATAGCCACTACTTAAAAATGAATTCCAAGAGAATCTCTATTTTAACCTTTTAAAATAGAGAGTGAGTTTGACCTTCCAAATTTAGAGACTCAAAACTCTTTTTTTTTTTCTTAATATACAATGATAGCATTTAATAAATCTTATATTTTAATACTCTACTTCTTAAATTATTCAAACCACATTTAAATTGATTACTCAATTGACATATAAAAAATCACGTTAAATAAAATACGAAGTGAAATAAATAAATGTTTTTTGAGAAAAATAAAATGAAGAACTAAAATAGAAAACACGTTAGAGTACATAAAAATTTTGATTTTCTAAATTTAAGACATTCTCTACAATACATAAGATGCTCTTTATAAATAAAGAGTTCATTGGATGGTATTTTAGGGCATGCTCGAGAGTTTCGACGTATCGGTTATGGTCGTTTTTTAAGATACCGATTTTGAGCGTTTATGAGCAGATCGATGATTTTAGTAACGATTTTTAAAATTGTCCAACCTATGGTTGAGAGTTTAATATCCATCGGTTCTAAAAGTTTTTTTTTAAAAAATTAAATTATATATATATCCCTTAGTAATATTTTTAGTTTATTGTTTCTTATATGGAAATTTTTCCTTCATAAGTGGTATTTTAGTTATAGATAATTTTGTTAAATATAAGTTAATACTTTTAACTTAAAAAATTAAGTAAAGTTAAATATTTACTTAAAATTTTAAGTTAATATTTTTTACTTATAAGTAAATTTTACAATTATAAATTAAATTTATACTTTTAAATAATTTTAGGTGGATTTTACTTATAAGTAACTTTTTGTATTCATAAGTGCATTTTTATCTTATTAGTATTATTTTATTTTATAAATAAATTTCTTTTTTTTTTTTTACATAAAAGTGATTTTTTACTTATAAGAAGTTTTTTAATTCTTATGTAATTTTTCTTATCTTATAAGTAATATTTTATTTATAAATATTTTTTTATTATAATATAATTTTTTTGCTTATAAATAATTGTTTAGTTGATATTTTTTTTATTTACAATTTAGTTTTGATGAGAATATGTTGGTTAGAAATAATTGTTTTATAAATAGTAAAATTACAGGAGAATATGAGAAATCGGGCAAAACCTGTCGATATGATGGGTTGAGAAAATCGGTCAAAATTGCACTTCTCCGATTTTGGGTGATTTTTAAACTATTCAAAATTGGTGCTCAAAAAAATTAGCAAGTACTGATTTTTTCAATCCTTCATAAACGATGCCACCCAAAATCTATTGAAAAAAAACTCCCAAGTCGCGGTTGAATAACGAAGTGATATAATTTTGTTCATGGATTCGTAACCTTTTCATATTTAATCACACATTTTTCAAAAAATCACTTATCACATAATTATTTTTGAAAAATTAAAATCGAACAAGGACTAAAATCATTGAGATGTGTTTATAAATAGCTTAAATTATTAATAAATAAAATTTAAAAATAAATAAGTGAACAACACAAGTAAATCCCTGTTTATCTCCCATTCTTTCAAAATTATATTTTTTACATACTTATTTCAATCACACATTCACACAATAAAATATTTTACACGTAAACTCAATTTTTTTTTCCTAATTTTCAATCATATATTCTTCAAAAATTCATTATTCAAAAAAACATTTCCCAAAAAATGGCCACCAAATAGAGGCTAAATCATCATAATTTATAGGCAAGAAATGAATTTGACAATTTACAAACCCTAGAAAAACATAGGCTAAATAGTTAATAAAGAGTTATTATATTACCATCACAATTTTTATTTGATACACCACATTTTAATTTCAGTTAAACTCTTCAATCTTTATTCATTGTAGCAATTATTTTCTTAATTTTTTTCGTTGAATTCTTATTTTCAACCTTCTATTAATTAGTATGTCTTGTTCTTCTTTGTAATTTATATCAAAATATATTATTTTCATGTTTTGAAATGAGAGAAAAAAAATATTTTTTCATACTTCTATTTATTTATTTTTTTAAAAAAAATATGATAGAAAAATAAGTTATTTTTAACAGACTTTTGGACATAAAATTATCAAATATAAAATTGTTAACTAATGAAAAATTTGAGGATAAAAATGACATGAAGAATCGTTATAAATATAAGTGCTATAATAAGCAAAGATTAAACCTTTGTTTAATTTCTATTATCTTAAAATTTTATTTTATTTTCAAATTCATTTTCAATAATAAATTCCCGTAATAAAATATTTTGTACGTTAGTCTAGAATTTACAAAAATGCATTATCAACGAAAAATAATGCAAATAATAAAAGTTGTTGTGCGATTGCTCATTAATGAATTGGAAACATCAGAAATTGTAGAGAGAGAGAGGTCGAGTCTCTCTCAGTTGGAGTCTCTCTCAGCCACCGTTTAGGACCATCATATTTACAACAATTGTACGCGTGTTTCACAAGCCATTTCTCTCAATTTTTTTTACAAATCTTTCACAAACACAATACCAATTCCACTTTATCACGTCCATCTCAGATCTGGAACGATACGAATTGCCAAAGACTCCATTCATTTCCCCTAGAAATCCACCTTATTTAACACAGTTCTTTCTTCTGTAATTACCCCAGAATTCAGCCCCATTTTCCATAGATCCGATTAACAGCAGGCAATGAGCTAAAATCGTTATATACATTTATATAAAAATATTATTTTCTTGAATATACATTCGAGTTTTTTATCGTTTTATATTATATATTTTATGGCAATGCAATCTGGGAATGTGGCTGCGCCGGAGAAAATGCCCGGACCGGGAGAGGCGGCGATGGTGAGGGGGCAGTGGTACCAGTACCAACAGCATCAGCAATTGGATGAGAGGGATGGGTTTTTGATGTGGTTGAGGGGGGAATTTGCAGCTGCAAATGCGATAATTGACTCGCTGTGCCACCACTTGCGGGTGGTTGGGGAGCCAGGGGAGTATGATGGGGTGATAGGGAGCATACAACAGAGGAGGTGCAATTGGAACCCTGTTTTGCATATGCAGCAGTACTTCCCAGTGGCTGAGGTGATTTATGCGCTGCAGCAGGTTGGATGGAGGCAGCAGCAGCAGCAGCAGCAGCAGAGGGTTGTGGGGTTTGATGGGGGTGTAAAGATGGGAAACTGGAAGAGAGGAGGTAGGGGTCATAGAGGAGGTGGGGAGGGGCAGAACTCGAGTGTGGAGATGAATACCAAGAACTTGAATGTTTATGTCAAACCCAATGCAGATACAAATGAGGATGTGAGGGACAATAATAATTTGGGTGGAGGATCAGAGAGTGGGAAAGCAAATGAGAAGAATGGGAAAAAGGAGAAGAAAGGTAAGAAGATCAATAATGAATTACGCTATGTTTAAGTGCATGTACATGCTTCCATATATATGTTTGTGTGAGTTAATGCATGCATTGTACATGTCTATGAATGTTATAAAGGGATGGATGCTTTATTTGGATGACTAATTCATAATTGCTGTCCTATAGGGATTTGTGATTTAGTGGATATTGAGGTGCAATTTGAATTTAATTTATTGGTAATAGTGCGATACTTGTGTCTTGGATTAGTTGGTAATGATTCATTAAGTTTTTCTTATTTGTGATCTAATCCACTTTATGGTTGGAGGTTAATTTGGACTCATGGGCACTTCCTAGCAATGCTATCTGTTTACTATTAATTGGTTTTCTGTATATGCATAACTCACATTTATGCTTTCCTAAGAGTTTTTATTATTGCCATCTTTACAAGGAGGCAAATTTCTGTATAATTTCATGTAGCAGGGATATTAATGCTTGGTTAGTCGCAAGTGCAGATCTAGTAGTGATGGTAGAGAATTTCTTATCAATATAGGACTGTATCGAGATTGCTCGAGTCCTTAACGTTTCACTTTAATTATGAATGTTCAGGAGACACATTTAAGATAAGGTCACTCGATACATAATTTAGTTGATGAGATTCACCTGCTGCCTTAACTGAGATAGCATCTATTGATGGTATTGCTTGTTGCTAATTAGCAATCTGACACAATTGGTTGCAAAATGTGAAGTAGATAGCTCGTTAAAGACTTCAGGAAGCACACGAGGATCTATTGCTGATTCAGAATGTGAGACAGAGGGTGCAGATGAAGGTTGTGATTCAAACTCTAACGTACTTGCTCTCTCCTTTTGTTATAGCTCCTCTTTGTTTGTTAAGGTTTTACTTTTGCAGACTTGGGCAAGATTTTATGTTCTTAGTGGCTAAATTTTTTATTTTTATTTTTCTAGAATGTATAAAGCCGGGTATATGTTTCCAGAATCCTGTAATTGTCGTTTGAGTTTCTTTTATTTGTGAAAATAGTACAACTGTCATTTGTACAAGGTTAACCTATGAAACTCATGTTCTACATATACAGAGTTTTATCCAAATCTATTTTGTGGCTTGTAAAACAACTGCTTGGACTATGACAAGTCTCTAATAGTGTGATTTCTTCCTTTTTTAGGGTCTTGCATTGTAAGTAAGGAAACTCAATCCATTCAAATACTGAAGGAGAAACAGAATCTTAACATTACTCCAAAAACTTTTGTCAGTACTGAGTCATATGACGGGAAATTGGTAAAGTTTTCTTATTAACATCATTTTGTCTTCAAACCTAGTGACTCCATTAGTCCCAGGATTTGCCTTAATTCAAGGACTGCTAAGTTACACCAGTCTCCTGCTGCAGGTTAATGTGGTTGATGGGTTGAAACTGTATGAAGAACTATTTGATGATTTAGAAGTTTCTAAACTAGTTAATCTGGTGAATGATTTGAGAGCTGCAGGGAGAAGGGGACAGTTGCAAGGTAAGTTTACTGGTGCTTACCATTTTATATGGACATTTACCTTTATCTAAAAACTAGTTCCCGTTTAAATCTGTTTGTAGAAATGTACAAGCGACTCTTTGGTTCCTTGTTGAAAGGTGGAAAAGAAACAGGAAATAAGTGCTCACATAGTAGCAGCTTGTGATGGCTAACCATGTGCTAATTTGGATGCTAACCATAATTGAAAAATATAATTAATGCTATTCATGTTCTGCTAGTGATGCAGTATGTAGACTGCTATGCTGCAGAACATGAACATATTATCCGAGTCTTAGCAGTTCCCTATATAACATTGGCTTCTATGAAATTAATTCCTTTTCTGGGGTGAATTTTGTTAATGCATGTTACCATTGCCCTTGTTTTCCTTCCAACTCTTTCATTATTCTAACTTAAATATTCTCGTTTTCCAAAGTCACGTTTTCTGATTGAGTTGCCATGCAACTGTATTGGACTTCTTTTGGATGGGTTGGGAATTGACTTTTTGTTTGACTTTCTTAATTCCTGTGTTTCCTTGAGAAAGGGGTATGAGTGTTACAAAACTAAGATCATTAAGATCTGTTATAGTTCAATCTGGTGAGATGCTTCAAGGACTGCACTCCTTCGAGGAAGAATATGACTGTCAATTGTCTCGCTAATATCCTTTTAAGGCGGGCTACTCTCTTTCTGTATACAATCACAATAGTACTTCTTGACTTTGCTCCACAATCTGCACTGTGGATTTCTACCTTTCTTTTGGGTATTTTAATGAAATTAATTTTTCCCTGTCGAAGCATACATATTTTGGATGTCATAGGAATGGACGAAATCATTCTCTTAGTTGAGAGTGACAATAGCTTTAGATTGTGTGACATACCTTCACAATTTTTTTCTAAGCATTTAAATTGACTCTAAAAGGTTTCTGTATTAGCCTGATATATTAAAGAATATGTAAATTAAATTTTATTTTTTTTGTATTTAGTTATTTTGTATCTTTTATTCCTTCACCACTTGGCACATATCTGGAAAAAGATAATGAACACAAGAAGGGAGAAATAGCCTTGAACTTTGCTAATACGGCATTTTGGTTACACCTTTCCTATGCCTTGGCTTTCTATAGTCTTTCTGAAGTCCAGTGGCTTTTTCTTCATTAGATTGGAATCAGGATTCATATTGAGTATATAAATCTTACCTTAGTGAAGTCCGGAATCAGATTCGATTGAATAGTAAGATGTGCCACAGCCTACAAAATTCAAAAGGACCATCATTAATGACACATGGATAAAAAAAAAAAATCTTTGAAAGAATAATTTAAAATAAATAAAAGTATGTGCTATGGAGTCTCAACCCATGTAGTCTATGGTAACACACTTGTCTTCATGGAAAATGATATTGGTCTTAGTTCAAATTGAAGTAAATATGCTTTAGAATAAGTTCAAACAATGTGACCTCAAATTTCCAAAAATCAAAGTCACCTTGTTGGCATGTTAATTGTGCATGATAAAGAACTTTCGATTTTAATGTTAGTGTGGTAAATTTGTACCAATTGAAATGTAAAGACTATGAAGGAGCACTAATGCAGATATCCTTGGGGAATAGCAAAATCATTGAAGACTTAAAATTTTACTTTGACTTTCCAAGGCATAAAGGCAAGCTCAAATGATACTCGAGTTTCTTAGTCGCAGAATGCCCATCTTTGTGGCTGAGAGTGTGGTCACAGAGAGCAATATCCACTAAATAAGCTTAAAAAATGACGAATCATTAGTGCTTCTAGTGTAAGAGTTTTTTTTTTTTTTGGTTTATGCTGAGTTATAGTTTATTTTTGTGGCCAGAACAGTGAAGGTTTTAGAGATGCTTGTAAAGGTTTTGTGCGTACTGGCTAACAGAAAAGAAGTTAGTGGGACAATTCTTTGCAGGAATATCTTCTTAACTGTTTCCATGATACATGAACTGTAAACTAAGTTGTTTTTGGTCTTGTGGGTGTCCCAGAAAGAGATTTCTTAATGAGGATGATTAGGAAGCTTATATTTAAAAATATAGTGGACTTTGCACGCACGTCAATTAGAGTTCTTTAAAATTATATAATTCGTATATTATGTCTTTATTTTTGTACTTTTTATTTTTCAAATAAAATTAATCCTTTTATTAGCTTGGATTTTGAATTTTGCGGATGAAAACTTTTGGATTAGAGGAGTGACTATTTGTTGTATCAAGAAAACTTTGGGTTCTACAGTTTATTTACTAGTTCCAACAAAAGAAAAAAAAATGCATATATTAGATACAAAAGTAAATTCAACTTGAAGTTCATAGAACTTTTCTCATTATTTGAAATTTTCATACAAGCGATTAAATATTAATCGTATAAATTTTCTTATTTTCATATTCCAAAATTTACAAAGTGGAGCTTGTCATGCCCTTGATGTGTTGAGGACATGTCCTTGCACATCAGAAATTAAAAAGTATAGGACGCGCTATATACCACATGATGTGTGGCGTTGAGGAAGTATCCCTAATGTGCGGAACTTTTAAAAATAAATAATAATAGGATACTAAATGATGTGTGTTGGACATCTATCACAAAGTGTCCGATACTTCTCAGACACTTACCCTCCAACTTAGGAGTGCCCGTGTCCTTCACTCATGGGTTGGTTCTTGAATCCAATAAGGACCTCAATTCAGGAAGATCTTAAGAAAGCTCTGAGTTATCTTAGATGTGTTATGCAATATATATCAAGGACTACCATTCTAGATCATGGGGATCAGATGCTACTGCCTTTTATAACTTCTTCATTGCTTGTGGGATGTAACTTGTTCTTCTAACTATTTTATGATTATCCGATAGGATTTTGAATGCCTTAAAACCATTTCAAGTTCTAGGGAACTTAATTTTTTTATTTTTTATTTTTCATTTTGTTAGCACTCTTATTTAAATTAATTTTCTGGTAGTTAATTGGTATTATGCCAGAATTATGTTTTGCTTTCCTCTACACAAATGTTTCGGGTGACATTTTTTTGCTCCTTGAAGTTTGTAAATATTTCACATTATACTATCAATAATTACTTCCCTTTGGGAACTGATGAATGGTTGTCGATACGCTTTTTCCTGGATAAAGTTTGTGATGTGAAGTTACTTCTTGTTTTGTTAAGCTTCCATCTAATTTGATTAAACAAACATTTCTGTCAAGATAGCTAGTTTGTGTTATTCATAATTAAGAAATCATACCGATGCCTCCTGAACATGTAAACTGTACCAAGTCCCTGTTTGAGTCCCCTTATATAAAAAAAATTATTCCCCAAACTCATTTTCAATCATACATTCTTCCAATAAAATAATTATACGCTTAAACCCAAAATTTTTCCCTATTTTTTAACCACACATTCTCCAAAAATTCACTATTACAAAACATATTCTTTGAAAAAATGGGGTTCAAAAACCCTAAATCTTCATAGGTTGTTCTATAATTTCCGGAATAAGTGAACAGACCAGGAGTTTTAAATTGTCGCGTATGATCTCTTGTTCTGAATTTTTATAGTAGAGTTGTATTACTAGGTGAAAGGGAAAAAGTTTCTTAGCTAATTACACTGTGTCAGTGCCATTATAATTGTCTCTGTAGTATATTTTTGTTTTTCCATTTTGGACCTATGCAACAGTGATCATAATAAGAATTGGTGTTAGACTGAATGTTGTCTGTTTAAAGGATTGCTCTGGCATCTATCTGTTGAAAATATGGAAAGAATAATCTTTATGATATTTTTTCAATAGTGTAGGATCATTTTCCTTAATAGTTGATTATATAATTATTATGCAATTATCTCTTGTTCTGAATTTTTATAGTAGAGTTGTATTACTAGGTGAAAGGGAAAAAGTTTCTTAGCTAATTACACTGTGTCAGTGCCATTATAATTGTCTCTGTAGTATATTTTTGTTTTTCCATTTTGGACCTATGCAACAGTGATCATAATAAGAATTGGTGTTAGACTGAATGTTGTCTGTTTAAAGGATTGCTCTGGCATCTATCTGTTGAAAATATGGAAAGAATAATCTTTATGATATTTTTTCAATAGTATAGGATCATTTTCCTTAATAGTTGATTATATAATTATTATGCAATGTTTCCTTTTATGTTATTTATAACCCTATAAATATGGTCTTATACTTTGTAATAGAAACAAGTTTATTATATACAATTTATAATATTCTTCACATGGTATCAGAGCAGTTTCGATCCTAAACAAATTAACCTTTGAATTTCGTTTCCGGCGAGCGGCCTTGAGCCGCTCGTCTGGCTACCAATGTTT
>CAIGRT010109796.1:0-17288 GCA_903798405.1 Fraxinus platypoda | reverse complement strand
AATTATTTAGTTATGATCAATATACATTTGATAAATGCATTCTACTTGATTAAATAGTAAATTAAATTCAGAGCATGTTTGGTAGGGCTTAAAATCCAATTAAAATTATCGCCGTTGGCTCGCTGCCATTCGCAGCAACGCCCAACGATGCGCCTAAAAGAAATTAGGTTTGGGTGGTGGTAGAATGGGATAAATAGTGTTTGTGATCAATTATTTGGGTGTTGTGACTAATAAATTATATATGATCTAAAAGAATGTGTTTTTGTGATTAAATTTGCAATCCTGGTTCAAATCGGTAAGTTGTAATCAACTAATTTGATTATTTGTGATTTAGAAATGTTCCCTATATTACCCTAGTAGCAAGTAGCAACCCCATTCTCTTCATAGTTTCATGGTCTCGGACAAATTTACACATGGTAGCACCACCACTTGCCCCCACATCTCCACCACCAGAAAAATCCTTTTGCCCCTTTGTTCTTGATTATTTTTGTATTTGCCATGTTCTTCTTCCAACCACATACATTCTTCATCCCGATGACCGACTTTCTTCAAAATTTAGCCCATGTTTGAGCTCATTCTTTAAAAATTCATTTTCAAACCACATTCTCCTAATAAAATAATTTAACATATAAATCTAAAAAAATTTCCTATTTTTTAACGACATATTCTACAAAAAAATCACCATTACACAATCAAACCTAATTATTATTTCATTATCATCAATGAGCTTTAAAAAGAGTTTCAGTAACTCAGTTAAACCATGCCACGTAAGACATTATCCTAAAATTTGTAAGAATAATAAAGATAGTTTTTAACTGTCATAATTTTAAAAGATCAGTCGATAATTAAACAATTTAAATTTGATGGTCAAAGTGAAATTTAGAGCAAAGTTGAGTGGTCATTTGTAAAATTAACCCACTTTGAACGAAATGGGCCTAAAGTAATCTCCAATAGAAGAACTGAACGTGTAGCTCCAAAATGTGAATATTCGGGCCCACTAACATCTACCCGTGGGCCCAACGATTGCGAGATGCCGCCAGTAAATGAGCAAAACGCACATCCAGCGCATTTTAGCAATGGCCATTTACGTCCACTCTACAGCTGATCTACCTCAGATGCGCATTTTTTTCCACTCTCACAACTTCTTCCCCATTAAAAAAGTAAATAAACAAAAATTATGATATTTCTGAATTTCGATTCTATTCTCTCGAAATTTGATCTTTCCGATTTTTTATAATATTGAATTTTGATGAGTTATTTAGCCGTCGGTGTTTATTTTTCAGAAAGCTTGAATCTTAAGGCATCTCAGGATGATAAGTGAGTTATTTGAGGTATGAATTTATAGGGTTTTTATTTTCTTGGAATTTAACTTTATTTTTGACCCCTGCTTTTTTGGTAATGATCTTTATAATTCATGTATTTTAAAGAAACTGAATTTATATTTCGCTGTTTTAGGTTAGAAAATCCCCTTTGACACTAATTTTGGCGTTTGTGCTTAAGTAATGATGATCTGAAATTTTGTGGGTATTTAGGTGTTCCGGGTAGAAGACATCACTTAATTTTCGTCTGTATATGTGGAGAAAGTTGTATAATTGAGGGAAATAATCAAAGAACTTTGCTTTTTGCAAAACTAAGTTTGGAAATAAATTTAGAGATTGGGCATTAACACGGAGTGGTACGGTGGTTTCTTGGTCGTTGGGCGTGATGGATGATACTCGGGAAAATGATAGGTACCTGCCAAATCCTTATGGCATAAATGACCAAGAGTTTCCAGTTCGGAATGCCACTTATGTTAGTGATGAGGACGATGATAATGATGTTGATGACGAAGATATGGAATATGAAGACGATGACCAGGATGAAGGTGGAGGGTCTAGTGTTCAGAGAATTAAAGATGATTATGCTGATGACGAAGACGACGACGACGACGACGACAACAACGATGACGACGATGAGGATGAGGATGATTACGGTAATTTACAGAGGCACCCGAAAAAGAGAAAACTGAAAAGCTTGTTGTCCAGTTATAAGTTTGCACCTCGGGTACCAGCACCGTCATCTGCGACTCCTGCAGTGCCAAAGCCATCATACGGTGGACGGAATCCACATACAGATTGGACTGAGAGTGAGACTGTTATCTTACTGGATGCGTGGGGTGATAGGTTTCTCAAACATGGGAGGAAGAGCCTTCGGTCTGAAGAGTGGCAGGAAGTTTCTAAGAAGGTCTCCCAGGAGTCAAAAATTGAGAGAACAGATACTCAGTGTCGGAACCGTTTAGATACATTGAAGAAAAAATACAAGAAAGAGAAGATGAAGTTGGGAGAATCTGGGGGTTCCAGTAGCAAATGGGTGTATTTCAAGAAGATGGATATGTTGCTGTCATCAGGCCCACAGCAAGTGGGCCTATCATGTGGAGTGGACTCAGGAGAGTATACGTTCATGAACCCTAAAGTTTATCTGAATAGCTCAAACGGAATGGATGAGATGAGAGATAGCCCAGGGTATTCGGAATCCACCAAAGGTGAGGAAGGTGGTCCGGAGGCTCTCCCTCCTAAGAAAACAAGGAATGAAATGGGTAATGGAGCTTCTCTTAAATTGCTTGCTGATTCCATCCAGAAATTTAGCGACATATATGAGAAGATTGAGAACAGTAAGAGACAACAAATGCTGGAACTGGAGAAAATGAGGATGGACTTCCATAGAGATTTGGAACTGCAGAAGAGGCAGATTCTAGAGAGAGCTCAAGCTGAGATTGTGAAAATACGACGAGGTGATGAAGATAATGACGTGTCTGCTGAGAATGTCAGCGGTTAATGTATCTTGTCGTCATTGTATTATATCCAGGGCATTATCCCGGGATATAGTGTTGTGTGTGGATTATTGGATGCTGGCAGTTGTACTATATCCAGGGTGTTAACCCTATTGGTCCTATATCTGCAAGGCAATAATACTGATATGATTAGAACATTTATTAAAGTCATAGTAATTAAACTTTTGCTGAGTTCATTCCCCTTTAAAATGACGTCATGTTAATTGTTATTCTTGTGGAAGGATTTCTTGTTTGTTGAATTCTTTTGTCATTTTCATCATAAAGTTTTCTGTTGACTGGTAGTTGTTGTGAACTCTAGTAATCTTTGCATGTAGAATGACCAGACAAAAACAAGTAAGGTGCTGTTTTTTTTTTATTTTTATTTAAGATACCAATTTTGCTGCTTATGTGGTGTTTACTTTAAACTTCCATTTAGTCGAAACCAATAAGGAGGATACCTAAGATGCCGAATCCGGCTTTAGTAATTCCTAATATATTTTTCTGTGTCATCTTGATTGTTCTATTTCATCTATTTGCATAAGAGCTTTGTTCTGCAGCTGAAGTCACGTATTTCTTATTTTGGTACGACACTTTGGCTCCAGCACGCTCTTAGATAGGCATGTTTGGATTCTGCATTCAAATAATTTTTCACTTGATGCTTCCACCCCATGCTCCTGCTCTATCAAGTGGTCGGCCTAACATCAGGTATGCTAGAATGTGATCTTCAATATGAAGTAACATAGCTCATAAGTTCTAAGGTTTATTCTGAGGTCACATGAGAATTATATACCTTAATTTGGAAGGTTTATCACGGTGTATGTAGAATTATTGTTGTGTTGTTATAATTTAATGTGATTGGTTGCAAATTGTTGTTGTTGCCCCATCCTATTTGCTTTCCCTATAATACGTCGAAATATGGAAGGGAAAAGAAAGTACAGATATCCATTTTGCTGTTAACTGAAGTAGCAGCTACCGGCAAAAGATCTTCCTAGAAGTATGCATAGTGATCATATAGAGAAGGGAGGAATTCTCCAGTAGCATCAAGCGAGGGCGAAAAGTGGCAAATTTATTTGAGAATTCTCCTATCGAGGTAAGTAGTATATATGGTTGAAATGTTATGTTTAACAGTTATGTATTTTTAGGGGAGAGATGAAATTGTTCAATGAATTTTTTGTCCAAATGGGTATCCATACATCTGTCGATGGGATACTTGAGCATGTTTGGCTAAGATTACAAAAATATAAAAGTACTATTGTGTAAAGAGTAACACTTAAAAATAAATTCTAAGCTTAGCCAAACGTGTTTTTATAAGTACGCTGCACTCAAGATGATAACTGCTATTCCATATTGGATCTTGGTCTCAGATTCTGATCTTTGAAAACGTACCATTTTGCTATCATCTTAGGATCATTTTTGGGATTGTGGAACTTTATCAGTAGGCTTCAAAACGCAGTCTTTCAAACCAATTCAAGCTCTAAACAAAAGATTATAAAACTCGCAAACTGTCCTTGATACGACTTAGTTTGTGGTTTAAGAATTTGCCATGATGTGCATATCTATCAACAATCTTTTTCCACTTTGAATCCTTGTCTACTAGTTTTTTGGAATTTTATGTTAATAAGTATTGAACAATGGTTTTCGACGTGGCACTGACACGAACAAAGATGTGGGTCACTAACTGATAAGTGTGTCCATATTTTACATTTTATTCATACAACAAATGTGGGCCGGGATGATCTTTCAACCAACTGAACATGTATCTCTGAAGGTGCATATAATCAATGGAAGACACGAGGGCGGCATGGGATCACGTGACTCTCAACTTTTGGACAATTTTTTTTTTTTTTCAATCATTACTACTGGATGTTAAAAGAAGTCAAAATATTGCATCTTTAATATCATTTCGAAATGTTCACGGCCTAATTTTCCATGTCATCGACAATGCGCAAAACGGTCAATCGTATAAAATGTTACGGCTCATCAAAGTAGACAGTTACATACTATTATTTCGAGATTTTCGATAACATATTAACTTTAAAAAATTTTCGACGACCATACACTAGCCGAATCCACAAATTGCCTACATCATCTCAAATCTTGTTTCGGGAACTTCATCACACATCGAATGATTCAAACGGACATCTAAAATAGTTAAAGGTGCTTCAAACATACATCTTAAAAAGAAATGTCTAACTCGTATTTTCTTTAAAAAATTTCTATTATTTCATTAATGCTTATTATTGATGTATGATAAATTTCTTAATATAATTTACTTCATTTTATTAAAAAAATTTATATGTAGTATAATGTAAAAAATTTCGAAATTTTACATTAGAAAAAGTCACCCATGTATTGTAAATTTTCGGATATAAAATTACGTGGTATAACCTGTTTGGATGTAAAATTCTTCACGATTTTTTTGAAAGTTTAATAGTGTCATCCTAATTCAAAATGTCTTGTGTCGACCAATACATATATTTTCTATGGTAAAATGTAAGTATGCAACAATAATTTGTTTGGAATTGGAAATAAATTGTTAGCTTAAGAAAATCGATTTCCATTTTTCTCTTTTTTTAATATTAAATTTGCAATCATTACATTTTGCTTATCGATGCATTTTCGGCGGATACCATATTAAGCGCATGAAAGAACATCAATTATTCCTCAAAACAGTGCTGTCATTACGTGTTGAATTTTACGAAGGCCATGTTTGAAACAACAAATTTTCCTTAGAACTTGGAAAAAGTTCCAACTTGTGTTGTTTGACACCACATTTTTTCTTGAGAAAACATATTCTACCCAATCCGCCCACGCGCCTCTTTTCCTCCAAATAATGGAATTCATTTTCCCACCTTTTTGGTAGGAAAACTGAATTCCAGGTTTCTGAATTTTTTTTTTTTTTTTTTTTTTTACAATGAGAACAAATATCATAATCAATTGTAAAAAAAAAAATTTCTTTAATGGACAATTTTCATGTAAAACAAAGTCAAACAAACACTAAACTTTGATGAAAAAAAATGATTTTTTAGGAAACAATTTTTTTTTTCGTTTTTTTTTTTTTACTTTTTGGCAATGGAAACAAATTTTATAATCAATTGTGGAAAAAAAAATATCACTTTAATGGACAATTTTCATATAAAACAAAGCCAAATGAACACAAAATTGAAAAATTTTCCCGANAAAAAAAATGATTTTTTAGGAAAAATTTTTTTTTTTTTTTTTTTTTTTACTTTTTGGCAATGGAAACAAATTTTATAATCAATTGTGGAAAAAAAAATATCACTTTAATGGACAATTTTCATATAAAACAAAGCCAAATGAACACAAAATTGAAAAATTTTCCCGAAAAATTATATCAATCAAACACACTTAATTAACAATTCCCTGCAAAACATTTTCTAGACAATTTCTTTCCCTGAAAATCATTTTCTTTCCACTCTTGCAATCAAACGGACCCGAACCTATTTTTGTTGTCCCACCAATTGTTTCTTGACAATTAATTGTATGGTCCCCACAGGGTTTTTAACATAGTTAAGACTTAAAAATCTACTTCCCGTCGCCCTACAAGTCAAAAAATTAATGTTTCGACTCCATTAATACTAAGCACCAACCTATACGGCCATCTACCATTCAATGTATAAAATGCACCATAACTTTATCAGGCAATATAGTGCTGACGACTATACCACATAAATCAGTACTAAGCACATAGCATTAATCAATCACAAATCTGCAATTCTAACTCGTTGCTCAGAATTTTTTTTTTCTATTTTTCATCAGATTATATGCTATAAACCTTGTAAACAGTAAGAAGATTTTAAGCAATATCAAAACTAAATTCGAAATTCACTTTTAATCCACATAATTGCAAAACATTTTATATATCCCATTTGTTGAACCCTCGAAAGAATCATCTTCGAACTCGATGAAGTTCTCAATTTTGCAAACCCGAAAATACTTAAATTGGTGTGTGCAATATCAAAAATATATCGCTGGGACAGCGAATTCCAACTTTATGTGCAAACATTTTCTGTGGATGCTGAATATCAGAACTGAATATAAAACCGCTCATTATCGAAAAAAAAATAATCTAATTTCATTGGAAAATCCAAAATCAAATCCAGAAAGAAAGTCTATAGCAGAAATGGGAAAACTTAACCAATAAACATCAGGACAGGTCATTTTTGTGAACAAGAATAAGTAGGCAGAGGAGTATCATTCATATCTTAGTCACTCCTCTCTCACAAACCCTTCAGTAAAACAGGATTATAGAGATATACATTATCCAAAGAAACAAGTTCAAGCAAACATTTCAAGGCCACGCCAAAGTTCAAGTCGCTGATTGCTACTTGTACAAACGAGGCCATACAAGCCCGGCAAGAAATATAGATATACCAACAGGACAAACACATTATGCAGCAATTGGGTCACTCTTGAGACTTGTCTGTTTCCATGGGCTCCGTGGATGATGCTTCATTTCTAGATTCATTGGTGTTCTGGGCAGGGCTAGAGTTAGGGTTCTCTGCCCCCTGAGATTGGGACTCGCCTCCTTGAGATGGTGCTGGTGAGGTTGCTTCAGGAGTAGCTGGCTTCACCGGCTTTGGCTTTGTCATTATTGGCCTGCAAAACCTGTCAACGCAAGTCGCATTTTCACTAAAGACCCAATAGTTTGTAATGTATTAGTAGTAATTATTAGAACAAAAACAAACAGTAGTGCTAGCAAGCTATTTAGCTAGCATCTTCCCCACCATGCCGCAAAGACACAAAAATAGCATTTAGATGGCAAAACCACAACTCTTAATAGAAAATGGCTCATAATTACTGGACAATTAAATGAAAGAATACCTATCGAGAGCTTCAGCTTTTTTCCGGACATCAGCGGACAAAAGAACTGGCGTTGCATACTTAGGAAGTGCATCCTGCTGCTGCTTTTTCTCTCTCAGCCAAGCCTCAGCTTCGACGCAATCATTCAAAACCTGGGAAAGGAATATAAAGTAAATCACAATCCATTAACAGTTGCACCAGTTATCTACCACGAAAGCCTACTTCTGAGGAGGAAGGAGAGTGCACCAGAGAGGATACCTTTTGCTTATCTGCCATATCAATGTGATCAAATTTTAGATCATTCGACATTGCAGCCTCTCTGTAACTGTTGATGCAATAAATAAATTGATCAATTACAGGTCCCCTCTCCATATGCTCCTTGTATCGCTCCTCTATGGGGTCACCTTGCTGCAGGATATTTGACATATTCTTAAAACGATGTCCTATAAAGGTCAGAAATCAAAGAGGCGGTAATCACTAACAAACAAACACACAAGACTACCTTCTTGAGTTCCTCCAGCTTAGCAATATAGACACCTTTGGTTTCATCCTCGCCATCCTCATACAACCAATCTTCCACCTCTTGGAGTTTAGCCATCAACTGTTCTCTCTCTGAATCCACTACAAACTCTTGATATTTGTCTGTAAGCTACAGAACCAATAGAACTGTCAATACTTTTTATCTTTTAATAATGAGTTTCAATATCCCATGGTTAAAGTTCTGGCATAACACTCCTAAAACATACCTTATTCCGCATGTCATAAACATAAGCTTCCACAGCATTCTTTTTGTCCTTTGTTTCTTCCATAATACGGTCCTGCAAAGCCATCTCGAATTCCTTCTCCACCGCCTTCTGCACCTCTTCAGTTCCCAATCCTCCATACACAAGTTCTGAAACAGGCACACTAGTTCTCTTAACCTTTTTCTTGGGCACCTCCGCCTGATGAAAATAAACAGAGGGGAAATCCTGAGTTAGAACTCGACGAACAAAGTCAAAAATGTGACCACTGCATTGATATACTCCGTAAAGTCAGGAGATTCCGAACAAATAGTTATGACACGTATAGAGCAAATCTACCACTAGAAAATATGTAACATTTCATTTAAGATAAAGTTTATACTCCTAACAAAACATTAAATAATAAACAATCCTTGCCAATGGCAAAGCCAGTTTCTTTTTTGTTTGGGGTTGGGGGTGGCAAGATTAAACTAGGGAAAATTTTCAAACAAAAATATTAAATTTGTTACAACATTTTAATTGTTCTCCCCAAAAATTTTTATACTATGAAATCTTTGTATAATGACCTAATTTATAATTTTACTGATTACAATTTTAAAAAAAAAAAATTTACCAAACTTGGTTCACCAATCAAACAAAGCGAATTCACTCTAATTTATAGTAAAATACACTTAAATTAAAATCAAACAGAGCTATACAAGTCTCGTCAAATTAAACATGCTAAAATTCTTACAATGAAATTCCATAATTCACTGAAATTAAAATCAAACATAGCTATACAAGTCTCATCAAATTAAACATTCTAAAATTCTAATGATACAATTTATACAATCAAATTCTATAATTCACATAAATTAACCAATTCTAGAGAAAACTAAATATTAATACGCCTAAAACTTAAAACAAAGAAATTAAAACTAACCTATTCAGCACGCTATAACAATATTAACAAGTATAGGCCCTGTTTAGTTTGGATTAAAATCTCAAGTCAAAGCACAATTAATTTTAAACACAACCCAACAACTTTTCAATAACGCATTTCATCAACATTTATTAAAATCTACTAAACATCTAATTTTAATCTACATCAAACAGGGCATAATGTTCACTATGCAGGTATGGGTTGGTTGGAGACCCGTAGTTACATTTTGTTTGCATATTTTGAAGTTTTAAATGTTCAAAAGGAAAAGAGTAAATATATAGCTTAAAATATAATAAAAAATAAAAACCTCAAAATCCAGTGGGGGCCAGGACCCCCACCCCCACCAATCATGCAACCAAGTAAGAAGCAAAAACCCGCGCGCCATGTACACACTGACTACACATCAAAGGAACGATGATTAAAAATAATTTTGAATTAATTTTTGTTATTGCTATTTATTAATAGTGTAAAGCAAATAGAGAAATGGATATGAACTTTGAGGAAGAAAACAGTAAAAACACATGATTTCTTACGAAAAAGGTAAATGTAAGGAAAAAAATAAACAAAAAGAGAGGAGAAGTATACTCTCACTGGCCAAACATTTATGTTCAGTAGAATGGGCCATAAATTTTGAAAAAGAAAATGCACGTGTAAATTCTATATTTAATGCGCCAAACCTTCTTTAAACCCAATAAAAGGAGAAACCCAAATTAGAAGGCCTGATACCCAACTTCACACAAAGCACAAACTACTCGACCGTCAGCCATCTCAGGGAACCCTAATCTTGCAAAACTCAATGTCAGTGATATCCTTCCAGCACAGTTGCCAAACCCTTGGATGCTCTCCCCTTCCCCTAAGGTTAGCATAATTTGTTCTTTTCTGTTGCCATTATTTTGAAATGGATATGTCATGTCGGTGCCTTCATAGAAAATAAAAAGGACGCGCCACGATGTTGTCACAAAGTGATACATGTCAAACACCAAAGCTCAAGCACCAGTGGCATCAGTGCTTCTCAGAACTATATATCCAACCAATGGCGTAGGTGACTTAGTACAAATATAAAAGGATTTCACAGTTCTCAAACCAAACCGAACGTTGACCCAGCTAAGTCACCGAGTCATCAGGCAAGCGGTCAGGCAGGTAGATCATTGGCGGACTTGTAAGTCATTATCAACACCTTTGAATTTCTTGAAAATTTTAGTTGAACTCCTTGAATCATTTACTTGTTCTTTTCATTAAAATTAAAAATGGAATGTTGTCGATAAAAATATTGAATTTTTTTCACGTGGAATATATTAATATTAATAAAAATATTCTCAGTTGTTCAGATAGAATTAGAAAATTATATTTTTTAAACTTCTGTGTAATTGATTAATTTGTCATTTGGAATGTCTGAAAGGCTTATACATGTTTGGTTATGTTTTTGTTCAATATAAAGCTGTAGCCTACTGGTTCAAAGCTTCTGCTATATACAGGAGGTTGTGCCTGTGGGATCAAAATCCCACTACGTGAAATTTCGGAAAATTTCAGCAAAACAGAGGGTTAAACCAAACCAGTTCGCCAGTTATATATCAAACCCATCCGATTCAATAACAATTCGATGGATGATCGGTCCCCACATACCAACTGGACCGGACCAGGGTCAGTCCTGGCCTGGTTTATTTAACTATGAAAGGATCCAGTACATACCCTCTCTACCTCTCTCTCCTCTCAGAAAGAGAACAAATGAGACAATATAAAACCCAAGAATAGAAAACACTCTGCATGAAAAACAGGCATGTCAACAACATGATAATAAGAGATTGTGTCTAGCTTGCCTATAAAATTCATCAGCCTATAATACAACCATATTTTCTGATTGTACCGTTCATAAAGTCCAAACATACATGACAAATAAAGAGTTCAACTCTAGATTGCTAGGGTCCGTTTTCCTTCCTCACAATATTTTCTTACATGTCAAGTTGGCAAAATAATATTAAGAAAAGCATTCATAGAACAAAAACAATCTTCCATTATAGCATAGTGGCATTGAAGTTAGTAAAATTAGAAAGCAACGTGTATACACCTCTTCAAGAGAAATAAAATACACATGACATGCGCGCGCGCGCCCACCCACACAGAGAGGAGGGGGGGGGGGTGTTGGCCCATGAAAAAGGAAATTTACAAGCCTATAGCAATCGAGGAAAATGTGAAAAGCAAAAATTCAGACCAGTTATTAGGACAAGAAATCATAAGCTCAGGAAAATACAGACAAAACTACTACTCTGACAGTCATTGTTAACTCACCTTAGTGTCTGTTTCCATCTGAACGGGCTTATCCCCTGACTCAGGAACGCCATTTTCAGCTCCAGGGGCTTCAGTTTTAGCATCTTGCATATTTACATCGGTTTCAGTAGCACTCGGTGGCACAGAATCAGCAGGAGCCTCATTTGTTTCCATCTTGGTCGGTTTCTCCGCCGACTCTTTTACAACTGGCACTTCCACTTCTTCCTCTTCCAAAATCTGATACAAATATCAAGAAACATCGGTTACATCCAAAATATTTAGATTGGCACGATCATAAATAAAAAGTTAAAAGATCATTCAAGAGATAACTTACAGTAGCTGACTCAACAGAGACAATTCCATGAAGATTTAGGCGTATTTTGACCTTCAGTTTCAACCGTTCACCATTCGTGGATTGGAAAGGTCCAATCTTGAGCACAAAAAGATAAAAATAAAAAAGGAGGCAGATACAAAAAAAATTGTCCAAGCTACCCTGTAAACAAATTGAATGGATCTTACAGGCATGCACATATAAATTACCGTGTAAGTGCTAATCTTAGACGGTGCCTGCAATTCGCTAACATCAGCATATTGAACGTCAATTGTGAAAGTACCAGATCTGTAGAATGTAAGAGCCTTCATACTTGGTATCGGATTACCCTTGGGGAACACAACGGTGATCTGCTGGTTATCCATGGCTCCATTCTGTGCATCTGGAGCAGAGCCTTTCCATGACAAGGCAATGGGGAATGGGAAGCTCTCATTGACCTACAAAGAAAATGTTGACCAGATCTTAATCCAGATGTCACGTAGTAATCTCCCCTAAGTTTGGACAGAAAGATGGCACGGCACAAAAAGTCCTAAAATAAATTTATCTAAAATCTTTATGAAGAAATAGTAATAGAGATGCATCAGTCCCCTAATGAATCTCTGTAATTCACACTGTTAGATATATTCCCAGGTTGCCTGTTAGCCTCTTTCTTCCCAAGATATTAAACATAGAAAGAATACATGCAACATTAGGCAGCTGTAAGGCACATTTTCTAGGACTGCCACTCCAAACCACTATCTCCATCTCTATCACAAAATAGCACAGTTTGAACAGATTCACATTTTAAATGTATTTAGAAATCCGAAGGTGTTAACCATCACTGAAGATTCTCACCCTTTGATGTTTTATCTTTTTTCTTTAATAACCAGACGTCAGCTTCCAAGTGCTTTTGTGTGTGTGTGTGTGTGTGTGTGTGTGTGTGTGAGAGAGAGAGAGAGAGAGAGAGAGAACTCAAAGGCCTAGTGACTAATATGCCTTAAGGGCCCAAACATGAAAGTTGTGGTATCAATTAAAAGAATCATTACCTGGAACTCGCGCACTTTAAATGTGGGACTAAGAATAGCACACTCTAAAGCACATCCTTTGGCAACACTTTCACTAGCATTCATTGTACGCCTGGGCTCCTTCCCAAAAAACTCAGTCAATATCTTCATAATAGCAGGAACTCGAGAGCCTGAACCAACAACCTCAACTGTATGAATATTCTCAACAGTAAGTCCAGCTTCTGCAAGAGCCTTCTCCAATGGTTTCTTAACACGCTCCAATATTGGAACACTAATTTGCTCAAATTCCTCTCTCTTAATGTAACCTCTGACATCCTTCTCATCCATCAAGCACTCAATGTTCAAAGGTGCCACGGGATTTGCACTGAGAACCTTTTTCAACTTCTCACAAGCTGCACGAAGCCTGAGGCAAGCCCTGGCATTCTGGAAGACATCAATCTTGTATTCCTCCTTGAACTTTGCAGCAAAGTGCTGGAAAATAACTTCATCAAAATCCCTTCCACCAAGGGACCTGTCAAAAGAATGGGCCAATATTTTCAGCTGACCTTTCTTTAGAGCAGCAATACAAACTTGCATACTTCCGTGCCCCACATCAACAAAAGCAACATGTAACGGGTCATTCTCAGGTAAGTCAGTCTTGTAAATACCATAAGCTAAAGCAGTAGCCGTAGTCTCGTGAATAAGTCTGAGAGGGTGCAAACCAGCTATTGCTGCAGCATCTATGACAGCTCTTCTCTGAAGGTCTGTGAAATAAACGGGTATCCCAATGCAGCAATCTACAACTGCTGCTTTCAAATTCTTTTCGGCAATACTCTTCAAATCAGATAGAACCATTCCCAATACCTGGGTAGGCGTAAAAGTCCTCATTTCTCCCAAATAACGTGCATGGATCAAAGGATATCCATCAGGACCTTCAGTCACAGAAAAGGGTAAGGCCTTAAGATCCTGCTGCAGCTCAGGATCTGAAAACTGGCGTCCAATCAACCTCTTTATTTGGGATATTGTATTTTTGGGATTCATCAAGCTCGATGCAGATCCTGCTGTTCCAAGGAATCTCTGCTTGTCACCAAAGCATACGACAGCAGGAGTCTCGCGCTTGGACTCATCATTAAGAACGACATCAATACCTCTTTGCCTTGCAACAGCAACCACACAGCTCTCATTCCCAAAGTCAAAACCCACCACACTCATGTTTGCTAGACTGGGCAAAGTTGCAGCAAGAGCACCTCAAATTCAACAAATACCTAACGACCTGATGATCAAAAAGTCACATTTAATGTTCATCAAACTCATCCAGTTATCCTTTCTATTTAGGACGAAGGCAACCAAAAAAAAAAAAAAAAAAAACAACAACAACCCAAGTCATTTTCCTAATATCTATGCAACAACATCACATAGGTGCTTATACATCATATCAGTGATGACAAGTAAAGATAACAACTTTGACAGTAATATAAAAGCAAGACAATTCAGAGAGCTTTGAATGTAAAGATAGTATAACTAGATACACTCTCCATCGCATATTCGTATTCAACCTCAATCTAGTTAGGGCATCTCCAACCTTGCACTAAATTCGTATACCAATTTAGTGCAAAAGTCCACTCAAATGGTACATTAAAACACTTTGGTGCAATTCCATTATTCCTATTTTGTCATTCATTTTATATTATAACAAATTTTCATTCCTATTATATACATTTTATAGCCTTTCATTATTTAATGATTTGACTTTATTTTTATTTATTTAATTTGATTATTATTTGTAATTAACATTATACTAAATCGTAATTTATTTAATTGTCTTATTAAGTGTAATGCTTTTTTTAATTTATTAAAATGCAAATAATTTTTAATTTAATAATATTAGTAGTAACATAATTTCTAATTAAATAATTTCTAAAGTAAACTAACTGTTGACAAATAAAAAATAAGGAAATAAGGGAAATGCTGTTTCATTTGGTGCAATATTTGGTGTAATAGTTGAAAATGACTGCAAAATGTTGCGAAAGTTGCACCATCTGGTGCGCACGGTTGGAGATGACTTTATTACATCGTGGTCCACTTTGACTTCATGCATTGCAAGGTTGAAGATTGCAGTGTTAAAAACATCACTAACGCAGTTAAAGTCGGAAACTGCCTCACACTTATTCTGCCGCACATTTATTATTACATGTATGGATTGACATGAAAAGAACAGTGAAGTTAAGGTCATATTAAACAAAAATCAATTATTCCCTTGTATACACCAAACGGGTTAAAATTAAGAAATTTCTAAAGTAGCATCAAATCAACAAAAAAATAAACCTAGTAGAAGGCAATGTGCCTGCTCTCTTCACAACCAAACCCACTAAATTGATCCAAAAATTAAAAAAAACAGAGAAAAAAACACATCTAGAATTGGCACGTGTGTGTTAATTGAAATCAATAACAAATGAAGTAACTTACCAGATCGAAAATAAAATCGTAGACTATTAGATCTGATATTTCTACATAGAGAAAAGAAGAAATCGAGATTTAAAAGAAACAGTACCTCAGAATAGATCGAGTCCACCGCAGCGTAAGAGATGATTTTCTAGAATTCTCTTCCGATTTGTAAGAGGAAAAAGAAAAACTCTCAATTTTCAAGTTGTTCGAATGTGTGTGGTTCTGTGTGGAAAATTCGAGCGAGTACTTATATGGAGTGTGTATGCACTATCTGGGCCGCTTCTAGAAAGATCTTCCTGTTGTGAGAATTCTTTCGCATGTGGGCTTTTCGGGTCATGGACCTATGGCCCATGGCTTTTAAAAAAATTATTTTCTAAAACACAAAAGCATGAACTACATTACAAAGATGGCTATAGAAAACTAGAAATATAATCAATCCAGCGAATGTTTAGCCCGGTTTGATGGTCATTATTTTGAAAAAATGATATTTTGGATAGTGATTTTTTTAAGAATATGCCATTAAAAAGTAGGAAATTTTTTTGAATTTATGTGAATATGGGTTGAAAATAAATATGACAATTAAAGAGTTTTATTTTAATGAGAAATAAACACGGGCTTATTGAGAAAGAAATAGTTAGAAGAGATTAGTTTGTGGGCAATCGAATCCCTTGACGAGGTAAACAAACAAGAATCACTACGAATGTGAACAATTATTAGGGGTTCAGTGTCACCTGCCAACTATACAATGTAATCAAGGAGTTTACCATAATCTAGGTTGGTGGTGATCATAACTAATAATAAATAGAACTAATCAAAGTTTTTTTAAGATTCACCAAGCATGCATTGATAAGTTAAGGCGAGTAGCACTTAATATGAACTTTTTTCGTTGCATTTTTATCTTTAATCCTTAATTAACTAGTGCATTTTGTCCCTAATGATGACTTTTGTCCAAGTATTTCATTAGCTTTGAAATAGAAGCAAATATTTTGTATAAACTTGAATTCTGTGTGCTTGATTTTTAGTTTTAATCGAATTGATTATTTATTAGAATTTAATGCATTCGGGTACCATATTTAGCTCATATTTGAGCTTCATTATGTAAAACTCATTTTTTTCAAATTTATTTTAAACTATACATTATCACAACAAAATAATTTTTCACGTAAAATTAAATTTTTTTACTACTTTTTAACAACATATTTTTCAAAAAAAAAAAAATTTTACCTTTTTACAAAATCTATTATCAAATAATGGGGCTCAAACAATGACTAAAACTTAGGATTCCATTATTGAGGCTTGAAAGAAGATCTTTCTAATTGCATGATATGTCAACAAAATGATTTTGCATATATTATTTTGAAAGGGTAATTAGTACATAACGTCCACACATTTCACTACTATTGTGGAAAACATCATTATCTTTTATTTTTTGATATTTTCATAGTCCCAAATTTTTAAATATGAGAATATATTCATCATTTCACAACTTTTTATTGAGAAATTAGATTAAAATGAATAGAAATGATGATTTACGGAATCAAATGTGTAATTAAGGGTGAAAATGCCCAAAAAAAAGTAAAAGGTATGAACGTTTTTTCGCTATTATAGTGAGAGGTGGGGATATTATATACTAATTACCATTTTAATAATTTATTTGAGGCTCATTTGCGCTTTTTTTAAAAACTAGTTTAGGCACGTGATCTGTATTTTAATTGGGTATTTAATAGTGTTCTCACTAAACTTCCATTTTTTTTTTTAAAAGGTATTGTTTGTATAATTGTATGAAGTGATATAATTGTGAGATTTTGTAGCAAAGTATATTCATTTTTTCTTCTTTTTTTCTTTTTCACATTTCTTTTATTTTTTCTTCTTTAGTTTATTTGGTTTTTATAGTGTATATATATACATATATATGAGGATCAAATATAGTAGAATGGTTATTATTTGATTATTGCTAGTGTAACCAGAT
>CAIGRT010109702.1:0-10886 GCA_903798405.1 Fraxinus platypoda | reverse complement strand
ATTTTTACAACCCATTTTAAGTGTTTCTTTTTTTATTTTTGAACCGTTTTTGCATTATTAACATTTTTGAAAATATTTTCATAAAAACCATATGTTAACTATTGAAATAAGGAACAATTGACAAAGTGAGGGTTTTACCGTCAATAGCTTCTCTTTTTCATGAGGAATAACAAAAGTCAGGAAATACTTGTTTTCCTCCCTAGGCGTAACATTCAAATACTGTAAAATAAAATTACATGTAAGAATATGCTTCAAGGAATATTCTAACCAGATGATATTTTACTTAGGGTCCGTTTGATTGCAATGGCGGAAAATGAGTGGAAAGAAAATGAATTTCAGAGAAAGTAATTGTCTAAAACTTGTTTTGCTAGGAATTGTTAATTAAATGTGTCTGACCCGGAAAATTTTAAAATTTTGGATATTTTTGTGTTCGTTTGGCTTTATTTCACATGAAAATTGTCCATTAAAGTGATAATTTTTTCCACAATTGATTATAAAATTTGTTTCCATTGCCAAAAAGTAAAAAAAAAAAAATTTCCTAGAAAATCATTTTTTCATCAAAATTTAATGTTCGTTTGGCTTTGTTTTACAGGGAAATTATCCATTAAAAATGAAATTTTTTTTTACAATTTGTTATGAAATTTTGAATTGTTTTCCTGAGAATTGTCAATTAATTGTGTTTGATTTGTATAATTTTTCACCTTGAAAATGTTGAAATTTTGGATCTTTTGGTGTTCGTTTGACTTTATTTTTCATGGAAATTGTCCTTTAAAGAGAATTTTTTTTTTATAATTGTTTATAGAATTTGTTTTCATTGCAAAAAAAAAAAAAAAGCTGGAATCAGATTTCCCACCTAAATCCAATTCCTCCAAATCCAAGAAATAGTGCACGTGTGAAGCTTTTTGGGAAAATGTTTTCCAAGACAAATGTATGGTTTCAAACAAGGCAAACGTTGGACAATGGAATTCAAATTCCATTTTCCATGGAAAATTTGTGTTTTCAAACAAAGCCTTACTGATTTAAAGAACTGTTTAACAGCTTCATGTTGAGTGGTATTAAACGTATCCCGTCTGTTTGGGGTACCATTAACATCCCCGGAAAAGCTTATAGTAGCAATGAAACCAGTTCCAAACCGCGACTTCAACCTTATTGAAGTTCCAATGCAGCGAAGCCTACCCTTTGCCATAATTCCTATCCTGTCACTTAAGATGTCGGCTTCTTCCATTGAATGAGTAGTTAGAATAATGGCACGCCCTTTTTTAGCCTCCTCGATTACATCCCACACGTGTCTTCTAGTTATTGGATCCATCCCAGTGGTCTAAAGGTTCAAAGTAAAAACTCAACATGAAATTGCAAGTGGAGATCCAATTGAAAAGTTATAAAGAAGAATGAAAAATTTTCTGTCTACCCACCGGTTCATCCAAAATGACCAATTTTGGTTCACCAATAAGGGCAATAGCAACACTAAGACGACGTCTCATTCCACCACTATAGCTACCAGCTCTCATCTTGGCTGCCTCAGTAAGTTTAACTTCTGCTATTAATTTCTGCACAACCTGTTATTTAGACAAAAAACATATATCTTAGGTTTTTCACAAGTAAAAAGTTGTTTATTTTGTAAAGATCACGTAGGTTTGTACAGCACGTACCGACTCAATGGAAGCAGGCGTTAGACCTTTGATACTGGCAAACAAGTAGAGATGCTCTTGACCAGACAATGCATCCCAAAGAATATCAAACTGTAATATCACCAAAAAGGAGTTAATCTCTGTTAATCTGACCAAATTATTCGATAGTGCACAAAAGATTTTCAAATCTCTCCTTCCCTTTAGTTTGCACTGCATTTAACAAGTTGCACACTTTCTGACAAAGAATCTACATCTGACCATTAAAAAGTGAAAAATAAAGTACAGTTATAAAATACAAAGAGTCGGGAGTCACCTGAGGACAAACCCCTATCATCCTGCGAATGTTTGACATACTAGTGGAGCTTCGGACGGAATATCCATAAATTAATGCTGTTAAAACAAATTTCATACTTCGGATTCCTCGTGAAATCATCCAAATAATTGCAAGGAAGCTAGATAACCAAAACAAAAGGTCTTACCATCTCCACTGGTTACTGGTGTAATCCCTGTCAAACAATTAATAGCAGTAGTTTTTCCTGCTCCATTGGGTCCAAGAAGACAAAATAGCTGATCCGTGGAAAAGTTCACCCATAATCCCTGTAGGTTTAATATCCCTTATACGCTTCAGTATACAATTTCACATGCCAATTGTAACTTCAAACAAAAAAAAAAAGTAATAAAATCAAATTGCCCGTCATAGAAGGGCTTGCGGTAATTAAACAGACACACAAACACACAACTGTGTGTGTGTGTTTCATGATCGAAAGTGCTTAAGAGTGGAGCCTCAACACTTCTTAAGAGTGGAGCCTTCACACTTATATTATATGCACTACTGATCTATATTAACTCGGAGATTCAGTTCCCCAAAGCTACTCTTACGGTAGCAGGGGCCCGGTCCAGTCATCAGCCCACATAATTTTTTTTGGTGTAAATGTGTAATTTTTTTTTTAATGCTAGCTCGGCTTATAATCCGATCCTGTACGGTAGCATATTCCACAAGGTTTATTTTACCTTGAGAGCATGGTAAGGAGAAGTCCTCGTGCATTTGCAGCAACCGATCTTTGTTGCTCCAGCGTAAGTTTTCACAAGACCACGTATTTGAACCGCAATTCGTGAATCTACACTACCTTCTGAGGCTTGCTGTTTCACTATGTTTTCCTCTTCGAGTACATCCTCGTCGTCTGGAACAGTGCTGTCCACAAGTGGTACTGAACTAAAGCAACTACATATGCTTCCTTCTCAAAGGAAAAAGACGTACCTAAGATATTAGCAGCTGGCAGTATCAACCAAATAACAGGATGAAATAACAGAAAATTATTATATCGGATTTCAATACCTTCCACCTTGTTTCCACCATTTCCTGTCCAGTACCCAGGACTCAAAAAATATAACACCGACTTTCTCACCCCAGATCTATTTGGAAAAATATTGTCAAAGTAGATGGCCAAAACAAACCAGAGAAAGGATACAGCTAGAAGCCATATGTAAATCTTGTTCTGCCAATCAACATAAGAAGTTATGGAAGCAATTAAGTGAGATGCCGTTGAATTCTAATGATAATAATCAAACACTTTTTAAGGCAAAGATGTCATGTTAGATAAGTTGGATTAGATGGTACTCAACAGTATTAAAAGAGAAGAAGTTTATTGTCCAATCTTGTTGAGTATTGTGTATCAAACACGCTTTGAGTTAATTTCTAAGACTAGTTAACTTGTAATGCCTAAAAAGGGAATAGAATAGAAGCTTGCTGGTTTGACGTACAATTGTTATGATGCAATCTGTATCATTTGGTGAACATTTTGTCCTCCCATTCCATCTGACACCAGGATCTTGAGGAGTCGCAGTTGCATCAGAGAGCAATTGGAGACCTTTAGCAAAAAGATTTGGAGGAAAAAGTGACCACACAATTCGGTACGTGTTCGAGAAGTCACCACTGTAAGGAAATCCAAATGTTGTCACAAGCTGGAATAGAATGAAGAGAGATCTGTTATTAGGAGTGTCATTCCATACTTTGTAATTAAACATTTTTTGAGAAGAGATACTTGCCTGAGTCATGGAACCAACAATAAAGCTAAAGTAACCTAACGTGCTGGACGAATCAGACTTGCTAATAAACGTAGACAGCATAAAAGCAAATGCAGTCTGATAACAGAAGCAACAAACAAACCCCGTTATAATGACAATAACTGAATATGGCATACGTTTCATACTGGAGTAAGGAAACCTACCATACTCAATTGAAAAAGAAAGAACAAGAAGAACACAACGGCAAAACTGTTGTGCAAGAAAAAGTCAAACTGGAACATCATTCCAAATAAAACTGTGAAAAGTGACGAAAGCAACGTAAGGATTCCCTCCCAAGTGAGCCACGATAACCAATAGGCAGTATCACAAAGACCCATTATTGTCATTGCCTGTTGTCAAACAAGTGAAGAATTATTCAGGCTTTTGTAATATGCTGGAACCATAGGAGTACTTATCTTCAGTTTGAAATGGAGATTATTCTATACCTGGCGAAGTTTTAATTCTTTCTCCATGGTCAAAGCAGAAATTTGAAAGACAAAAGCAAACATAGCAATTGCCAGGAAAAAGGTCGGTCCTACTCTTTGCACAGCCGAAAAGATTTCAATAGCAGGATGGGCAAATTCCTTAAGACTGACAACCCAACTAAAGCTTGCATCTGAAGTATATGCAGCCACAGAAAAGAGGGTGCATCGTAAGGAAACTCTCATCATACTTTATATGATCCATCGTAAGGTTCATTTATAAGTCAATAAGTAAGTTTAAAAATAAATAATTTTATTGTTGAAACCTGAAGAAATTAATTTATCCAATATAAAATTATAACTTTCTAAAATTATATTGTTTGAAGACAAAAATTAATTTCACTTTTTTACGAGTGATTCAAAACATGCTCCAAAAGAAGAATTTCGGATGTCATACCTCCAATCAGAGATCTTGCGATTTCACGTTCTGCAGCAAGTTGAAGTGGAATTTGAAATTTAAAAGTAGGATCTTCAAAATTTCCTCGCTTAGCAAGTGGAGTAGAATTAGTCTGCAATCCATAGCTAATTACGGTAGCATTTCTGTCCACAAAATGCAGAGCTCCAGAACAATGCATAGAATGGTTGGCAAGCCAATCATCAACTTCATTTCGTGTTTTGAATGACTGAACCTGCTCAAGGCATAGAATTAGCAAGTTACTGTACATGTTAGTGAATCAGCATAAACAACTTCATTAAGCAATTTAATTTGGGCTTCTAAAACATGAGTTTAGGAAATTGTACTAATCAAATTTACCTGTGAACTACAGACAATTTGGAATCAACAAATTCATTTTTAATTCTAATATAATATTCTATAATTTAAACTAAAGAATAAATGAAACATTTTCCTAACCAGATCCCGCCTTTTGATTACTTCTTTTACTATTTTTTAGTGGTTCTACCAGTTGACTTCAAAATTCAATAGATGGCCCAGTTTGATAGCTCTTTTTTTTTCATGGAAGATGGAATTAAAATCCATTTCCACATTTTGCATGTTTGATTGACTAAATTTTCCATGGAATTGATTTTTCACATTTTCTTGATTTGTGAGGAAAATCTTTTCTAGGCAACCAAATTATATCTCTTTAATGGACAATTTCCATGAAAAACAAAACTAAACGAACACCAAAAGATCCAAAATTTCAATATTTTTCAGGTAGAAAATTATATCAATCAAACACAATTAATTGACAATTCTCATTAAAACAAGTTCTAGACAATTCAATTCCCTGAAATTCATTTTCTTTCCATCCAAATTCCGTTTTTGCAATCAAACGACTGGAGAGTACGGAATACGACTAGACACTATAACGAACAAGATTCTATTTATTTATTTATTTATTTTCCTTATCACGTGCTATATAATCCTCCCTACCAAATATGTATAAGAGATTTTGCATCAAAACAAAGATAACTCTCATCCAATTCTTTTTTAATTCAATTTGCAGTAATCAAAATTAAATAAAGTGAAAACTCTTTTAGAAATAACTACATTTTACTTACAAAACAAGAAAAAAAATAAAAATATAGGGAAAAATTAAACCTTTTCGGAAGGAATACTCCGACCGGGATTATTCTCTCGAATCCTTCTAACAATCTCCCCAATTCTTGCACTGTCATTCCCGCTCCAAACAAAATCAAAGCAGGGCAATTTAGAGTAGAATTTTTCCTCACAAGGTGGGATTGGGGGAAAGATCAACGGTTCAGGATCATTGATACTTTTGAAAGAAGAAGACGAAGAGTATCTCGATTCGATTGCTTTTTGAATGCAGAAGATGATGAAGATGAAGAAGAGGGACGAGAAAAGCTGGAGAAATGTGGATCGTTTATTGCGCCATGAGAGAAGAAGATTCTTAAAGAGTAAAGCTTTGTATTGCTGGATTAAGAGAGGAAATCCTCTCTGCAATTCCATTTTGTTTAAGGTTTGGATTTGAGTTTCGAGAAATTTTACTATTTGAGATTGTGTTTTTGTGAATTGCAGAGGTTTTTATAGGCAAAAACTGTGGAGGCGCGGTTAATAAGATTTTTCAATTTGCCCCCTGGGATTTTTTTTAAATGGCAAAGGAGGCCACTTACATTTTGGTGTTTGGACTTTGGGTTTTGAACCTTGTTGTTTCTTGGAAATCTCGTTGAGGGTTTGAGGAAGTTAACAAGGAAGTAGTTGTCAAATAAAAATATTTTAAACGTGGATTCATAAATTTTTTTGAATAAAATAATTTTATAAATGGATTTTAACGATTTTTTCGTACTTTTTAACACACATTTTCAAAAGATTATTTTTCAATATAATAATCTATCCCAAACAAACACTTAATACTTTTCTATTGATTCGACTTTTGACCCGGTATTTTTTTTCTTTCTTTTGAATATCGTAGACACACATTTTACTAGACTAATCTATCGCCACTATTTGATTTGAATAAAAGTTAGATTTTGATATAAAAAAATAATGATAATAAAATATATAGTTAGAAAATAGATAGAAGGTGTGGAATCACATGTAACTTCTTGTTAAAAATGAACTTAAGAGAAAAATAATTTTTAAATAAATGAGGGCCAAATATGGTCGATTTGACTTTTTTGCTTTAAGAATATTTTTTGGACCATCTAAAATTGATGAGTAGTATCTTAGATTTGGCGTGGCTAAAAAGCAAAGTATATTTTAAAGTTACATCTTCGTTTCAACGGTCCAATGCCAATTCGTTTGTTTACTAGGATTCGATAAAGGGCATATTTGACATTTTGATGCCATCCCCGATTCTTATTTAAGTTGGCTATATTGACACCTCAGTTTTTATTTATTACACTATATTTTGATTTTTAATTAAACTTGTCAATCTTTACTCATGTAGAAATTATTTCATTTAACTTTTTTTGTCGAATTCTTATCTTCAACATTCCATTAATTAGTACGTCTCGTCATTGATGATGATTTATATGAAAATATTTTGTTTTCATACTTTGAAATACATGAAAAATATTTTTTATAATTTTTATTTATCTATTTTTATATAAATATAATGAAAGAATAAGTTGTTTTACGTCATTTCAACGGAGTTTTGGACATAAAACTATTATCAAATACAAATTGTGTTAAAGTAATGGAAAATTTGAGGATAAAAATGACATAAAAAACTGTGAGAGACATAAGTGTTATAACGAGCAAAAATTAAGAAATTTAAGTACAATTAAAATATAGTGCAAGAAATAAAATTGTAGTGTAAATATAATTACCTTTTTACTTATTCCACCACACTTTAGTTTTTTTTTTTTTTTTTTAATATTGACCTAAATAACCACTTCGATGTCAACTTAAATATTTTCCTTTCAATTATTAAGTATATAGATGCATAGATAGAGTCCTGAATGGTTCAAAGTCTAAAACTTTAAAAGTCAGAATGATTTCTTAATGAAGTATCATATATTAATTGATTTAATGGCTTAATTCTAATAAATACTCAATCTTTGATATAAAAAAATTTAGAGTAATATTATTCATCCCCAGTGGGGATGAATACACAGTCTAGGTGGCTTTAATTGATAGGTTAAATGAAATGTGAAATTAAAGGACTTATTTAATTTTATCTATCATTTAATGTCACATTAACGCCACGTAGACTGTGTTTTCATCCCCGGTGGGGATGAATAGCATTACTAAAAAATTTATGAGCATTGACAACAACTTATAATCTCAAAAAACTAACCCAGTAAAGAAAAAATAATTTCACTTTATTACCCGACTTTTTCGCAATTTTTGTCTAAAAATACCTTGCCCTCGTTTGAAAACCCCCTAATAGTCATAGTCAGAAGTTAAAATCTTAAAAAATTTCTCATATTTTTCTTCATTTTTGTTGTCTTTTCCCCTCATTTCGTTTATTTAATCATTTATTTAGTTTTTTTTTTTAAAGACTACGCATGTTTGATTTAGCTAAAAAAAAATTAATAATAAATTAAGTTAAAGTCAATAATTAATTTTAATCACACATTTCATGAGATTCACAATTTTTTTAGGGCGGAGCTAAGATTGTAAAGTTGTGGAACAAATTAAGGTCAAAAAAATAAGATGATAAAAAAAAAAAATCATACAAAAGTCTGTATTTTAAGCAAACACAAAATCCGAAAATCGAAAACCCCAAAAACGCAATTATTTTTTGATCCAAAAAAGTAATCCTTTAATTTAGCTAAAGAAAATGAAAAGGTAAACTCACCGTCACCAAATTTTTTTTTTTTTAATATCCTGTTCTTTCTTCAAACTTCAAATTATACAAGTTTCTCTTATCATAGCTTTGTTTATTTTCCGAAGTTCAGACTTCAAAACTTTTCCACCTTTTCTCATTTTATAATTTACGCGGGGAATGAGAATGGGTAAAAAGAAAGAGTATAATGGAAGTCTTGGAAGGTGAAAAGTTGGAAAGAAAAAAAGTGATGGAAAAGTTTCATCATTGTCAAAATATTATACTATCCTTTGGTCCTAACAATTTGAAGTATAAAATTTTAGTTGGGGAGGCAAAATTGTATAACTAAAATTTATTTAGCCCTTATTTGATCCTAATTATTTCCAAAATACATTTTTATCACTCTTCTTTTTAATCACACATTTTTCAATAAAATAATATTACAAAAAAACACAAAACTTTTGTTTATTTTTTAACTACGTATTTTCTATCAAATTACTATTCCAAAATGTTTTCTATACTAAAGGCCTATTTGAACCCCATTTTTTGAGTAGAATGTATTTTAGAATAGTACCTTGATGGAGAATATGTGGTTAAAACTGGAGAAAAAGTGTTTTGAATTGTGTGTAATATTATTTTATTGAAAAATGTGTGGTTAAAAAGAAGAAAGAGAAAAATGTATTTAAAAAATAATGGGGATGAAACAAGCTCCAAAAATGGGGTTCAAACATGCACTTAGTTTGTTGCTAGAAAAATTGAAATTGAGTGCGAGGACAACTGATCCCACTGCCCCGTACTAGATCCGCCCATGAACTTTTTCTCTACATATTTTATTAACTTTTATCAAAATATATTAAAAATCTAATTTTTAACAAAACTAAACACGGACGTATATTGCTTTACTTTTTTTTTCTATTTTTTTCTCCCTCCCGCTTTCTCTTTGTATCTGCTTTAGTTGGTGTGAGCGTGTTTGCAGAAAAAAACATAGTGAGAGGAAATGTACATGTATTGAGAGAGGGAGAGATAACGTGCCATTTATTTTGTTTTCATTGATAGATTGTATTTGCAAAAGGATTATAATGTATTAAAAAAGTGTGCATATATTAATTGGTGGCAATATATTCAATAGTCAACCAATGTAAATAAATCAAGTAAATTGGACTTTTATTCATATAATTTTTTTATTCAAATGTGTATTATCTGGTTGACATCATATGCTTTAAACTTGCTAATGAAGTAACATATGATTCCAAAAAAATAAAAAATAATAGTAATAATAATAATATGGAAATTTTGGAGACAAAATCCTAAGTAATGAAGGAAATCTTAAAATTAAATTTTTAGTAAACTTTTATAAAAGTTAGTGAAATGTGTGCTGTTAAAAAGTTGATAAAAATTGTGAATCTCATAAAACGTATAATGGAAAATGAGTTTTAAAAAATGAATACCAAACGGGGGCTTTTAACATTCTCTACTAATTTTCTGTCATACGAATTGAAATTGTTCCATAAATGAAAGTAGAACACGCGTACAACAACAATAGGGAAATTGAGAAATCAATTTAGTAGAATTTACAAGGGAAATAAGTCGACGTGAATATAAAAGGGACCAAATCTATGTTCTATTGTACGGTTGTATTACATGTACATCGCAAATTAAAAAATTGTTTTACCAACAGATGATTTGCAAAATATGATTGAAGCAAAATTTCACNTTGTTTTACCAACAGATGATTTGCAAAATATGATTGAAGCAAAATTTCACAAACCGACTAAAACAATAAAACTCCTTCACTTTCTTTTTACCACCTCTCCAATCTATAATGTGATGTACAAATAACATTATTATTCTTTAAGTAATTTTATGTGTCAATGTCAAGTACATTTGAGCAAAACTGAAAAAAAAAATTGTTTGACCAAAAGAACATTGGATTGATTAGTTCCTCCTTCGTGCACTATAGAGCCATTTATTTTATGACATTCGAAGATGTGGTAAAATCTGTGTCATTGATTGTTTAAAGTGTTGTTAAAATTAATGTATAAAAAATTGTTAACTTATAATGATGTCAAACTTGATATTAAATTTTGTAGGTATTTGATGTAATTGGCAAATCTGTGAACAAAAGGGACTTAAATATGATTGAAGCAAAATTTCACTAACCAACTAAAACAATAAAACTCCTTCACTTTCTTTTTACCACCTCTCCAATCTATAATGTGATGTATAAATAACATTATTATTCTTTAAGTAATTTTATGTGTCAATGTCAAGTACATTTGAGCAAAACTGAAAAAAAACAATTGTTTGACCAAAAGAACATTGGATTGATTAGTTCCTCCTTCGTGCACTATAGAGCCATTTATTTTATGACATTCGAAGATGTGGTAAAATCTGTGTCATTGATTGTTTAAAGTGTTGTTAAAATTAATATATAAAAAATTGTTAACTTATAATGATGTCAAACTTGATATTAAATTTTGTAGGTATTTGATGTAATTGGCAAATCTGTGAATAAAATGGACTAAAATTAACATGTT
>CAIGRT010109701.1:0-11997 GCA_903798405.1 Fraxinus platypoda | reverse complement strand
ATGAAATACCTGATTTTTGTATAAATAAACTCCAAATCTGAATTTTGAATTGAAAATTTTAAAATCAGGGCTACTTGTAATTTCCTCTTGATTTTATCTTATATTTAATTACATTTGAGTCCGTTTAGTGTTAATTTGATGTTAAATGGGTATTAAAATAAATTAATGAAAATTAAATATACCCTTTTACTTGATATAAAATTTTAATAGAATATATATCAATATGTAAATTTTTATTTAATTATATTATTTTCAGTTAGACACGTTGATCATTGATCATCCCTCATTTTTGGGTCAACTTATGAACCGATTTTCAAAATAACTGAGTATTAGGTAGTCGTGGGAAAATAACTTCAATTTAAATAAATCTTTATTTTGTATTTTTTGCATTCCAATCTTTTAATTATATAAGTGTTTTCATCTTTTTTGCTTTGAAATTTAAAGGTCTATTATCTAATTGAAATAATAATCTTGTTTTCCATTGAATGAAAAAAAAAAAATCATATCCCATCATCTCCGGTTCCTATTTATTTAAAAAAAAAAAGAAGGAGAAGAAGAAGAAGAAGAATAAGAAAGAATCATGTTGCTATAATAAAATAAGGAAGACTAACTTATAAATTTTAAAACGCTGGAGGTTAACTTGTTTCTCAAGCAATAAATTAGGTACCAATAGTGAATAAATATAGACTTTTTTCCCTCTTTTGAAGGAAAAACAAGAATAATGTTGGTATACATCATGTTTGCTCCAGATTTTCAACAGATTTTTAGCAGAATTGTAGCCGTTGAATGGGACCCACCATCTCACATGTTCCATTGTTATTTGTGCTCAAATGGCTAGAATTCTGCTGAAAATAGAGAAAAAATCTGGAGCAAACAGCCGCATAATGTGGTTCACAAAGGCTTCACAGGGAATTTGAAAATGTTGAGGTGGCACTAAAAAAAAAAAAAGTGAATTAAAAAAGTGGGAACCAAGTACTACATCTCCCCCAAATTATTCAATTATCATATTTCACATAGCGACGACTNGGACCCACCATCTCACATGTTCCATTGTTATTTGTGCTCAAATGGCTAGAATTCTGCTGAAAATAGAGAAAAAATCTGGAGCAAACAGCCGCATAATGTGGTTCACAAAGGCTTCACAGGGAATTTGAAAATGTTGAGGTGGCACTAAAAAAAAAAAAAGTGAATTAAAAAAGTGGGAACCAAGTACTACATCTCCCCCAAATTATTCAATTATCATATTTCACATAGCGACGACTAAACTCATCTTCTCACCCATGTCGGCTAATAAATTGGTGCCGCACCTCGGCCACACTGTAAACCCCGAAACCCACTCTTCCATCGAAAGAGAGATGAAGGTAACTAAAAGATTTCGAGCTTTCTCGTTCAACAATTTGATAGAATGTGCATCCTTGCCTTACTTTTGTAAAAATTCGTCAAGTTATGCCCATGTTTGGTCTGTATTAAAATTCAATTAAAATCTCAAGTCAAAGACAACAATTAATTTTAACCATACATTTCATTTGACCTATAACTTTTTGGAGGGCATTGGACCTACAACTTCATGAGTCCGACAGTATTGTCTCGTCGTCCTGAAGGGAGGAAATTGAAGATGGTAATTGACAAGTTTGGAGGGTTTCCAATTTGGGAGAAATAAATGAGTTCTAAATTCCTCTCATGTCATTTTTTTCCCCTCTTTTCCACCTAAGCCTTGTAAAACACCTGTGAAGCCCTTCCCTGTATACCAAGTGCGATCAGAAAAACAATTCTAGACATTTAATGATTGTTAAGTTCGCAGAATATATCTTAAAATTCTACTAAATAGTATTTAAGAGAATTATTGAACAATTAAAATATTCTCATAACTATTATAAATTTAAAATAATATGCATCTCACGGATCCATGATGAAAACTATCGGTTGAGCATTAGGGGCTTGTTTAAGCCCAATTTGCATTTTGAAATAGTAGATTGATGAAAAATGTATGGTTAAAAAATAAAGAAAAAATTGAGTGTAATATTATTTTATTGAAAAATGTATTTTAAAACAAATGGAAATCAAACAAGCACTAATTAACAATTAATAACAACGATAAAATATTTAAATGTTAAATTGTTTTTATTATAAATGTTGAGAACCAACTTGCTACATGCTGCATAGTATAAGTCAGAAACCAACAGCAAAATTCTTCATTTTTTAAAAAATATTCGTCTTTAGCTCTTGTTGGTGCTCCATTAAAATCAAATTTCGAGGAAAATTGTTTTGAAATAGTGATGTTTTTAAAAATGTGGTTAACAAATAAGGATTTTTTTTTGAATTTATATGTAATATTATTTTATTGAAGAATATATAGTTAAAAATACGGTATAAAAATGTATGTTGGATAAAATAGAGCACAAACAAGATCTTAATAAACTCCATTTCCATTTATTTCAGCACAACAAAGACTATTAAGACCATTTTATTTCAATTAGCCCTATAAAATCAAATTACACCTAATTTCGATTGAAAAATAGAAGAAATCAATTCAAAAAATTCATCGTTGACTCGTCTAACCTTTCAAATGGACAAGTTGAGCCAACCATGAGTTTATTCAATTCAAAAAGGTTTTATTTTTTCATAAATGGATAAATCAATTTTATATAGATCTAAACTCGTTAAATTAAATAGATTACCTTAACTTGATGTTCACGTTTCTTATATCATTTCTGCTACATGTATAGGAATTTCGTACAAATAAACTGATCGATACATGTCCCTTGATTTAAATTTCAGAAATTCAAATTAATGGACGCACGCATCTGTCAATCTACATATACAAAATTGTTTATACAAGTAGGTTAATTTTTCTTATATTCAGTTAAAAGTTGCAAGTTAAAAATCAACTGATGACTATCGGTGTTACATGTACGTTATTTATTTTTGACAACCGATTCTATGTGGAGATGACGTGGGAGTCGATTTTAAAACGCCTCTTTTGATGGTTTTTTTCTTTTTCTTTGTTTTTGCACAAAATCTTTTGATGGAAATTTGGTTGTAGTAAAAAGGGAGGCCAAAAAAGGACAATAAATAAATAAATAAAAGATGTTAAATATCACGTGATAGGCACGTGGACTAGGGTTTAAGTTCCAATTCCCCCTCTTCCTCCCAGAGAAACCCCAGTACCTCAGGTGCTCAACCGTCCTTCAGAGAACCCTATATTCGCTGCATCAAATGACAGTACCTTACGCTCTCTTACTTGTACTCTCCATAAAAAATCCACTCCCAAAATGAAATTCATTTCTCCAAGACCCATTTTCACTCTCTCCTCTGTATCGAACCCCAAAAGAACCTTTTTCAAGATTTTCCATTTATCAACTTCCACCCCATCGTTTCATTCATCTACCAGTTCCACCTACCATTCTCGCCGCCATGAGGAGGAGAGCCGGAATGTCCAGGTTTCGGTCTGGTGGGATTTCGAGAACTGTGATTTGCCTTGTAATGTGAATGTATTTAGAGTGGCACAGTTCATTAGCAGTGCCGTAAGGGCGAATGGGATTAAGGGTCCAATTCAGATCACGGCCTTTGGCGATATAATGCAACTCTCCAGGGCCAATCAGGAGGCTTTATCTGCTACTGGGATTAATCTCAATCATATTCCTTCTGGTAGGTTTTTCTTCTTACTTTTCGAGCTATTTCATTGTGTATTTACATGTTTTGATTGTTTTCTTCGTTAACCTGGTAAAAATTGCGATTTAAATTGAGTACCATTAGTTAGCTATTAAAAAGGTATGATCAATGAAGGTTGTGGGACATGAAGTGCGGGGTACTGATATTGTAGATTCATGTATTTCACTTAAAAGACCTGAAGTTTTAAAGCCTTTGGTAAAAATTGCAATTGAGTAGATTATTGTGGTTAATTTTTTATTTTTTTTTTAAATATTGAACTGTAATAGCTCAGTATCCTTTTATTTCTGCTTGACCTAGAGAAATAGGTATCGCGAAGAAATAAGTTCAATCAATATTTATCTTGGAAAATATTTTCAATTTCTTAAAATTTAAAGAGAAGATTATTGAAGCAAATGAATTGAAAATTTAACATTCCTTGAAAGATTTTGAATTCTAATGGATGAGTTGAATTATTGAAAGTAGCGTTCAATGAGTCCTTTTTAAGGGTCCTCTTCCTTCCCCTGTATTGTGCTAGTTTAATGATATTTTTTGTTTACAGGTGGAAAGAACAGCGCTGACAGATCCCTTCTTGTGGATCTTATGTATTGGGTTTCTCAAAATCCTCCACCAGCGCACCTTTTCTTAATATCTGGCGACAGAGGTTTTGCGGGCATTTTACATCGGCTAAGGATGAAAAATTACAATATCTTACTAGCCAGTCCAGATGGAGCTCCCAGTGTTCTATGCAGTGCTGCAAGTATCATGTGGCAATGGAATGCTTTGGTTAGGGGGGAGAATCTTAATGGAAAGCATTTTAACAAACCTCCGGATGCCCCCTACGGTTCCTGGTATGGTCATTCCAAGGCACCCCTTGAAGATCCCTTTGCAGTTACCGAGCAACCTCCAAACCACACCGATGAATTGTCTCACTCTGATTCAGATTCTAAGCTTCGACCAATTCCCAAGGCAGTCACAAAACAAATTCGTCAGATTTTGAACTCGTACCCTGAAGGGATTCTTATTACTGAACTTCGTAGGGACTTGGCAATGAGTAATTTGAATATAGATAGAGACTTGTATGGATATAAAAAGTTCTCCAGGCTTCTTGGAGCCATGCCACATATTCTAGAACTTCAGTCAGGAAGTGATGGTCAGATGTATGTACGCGGTGTTAACATCAACATTTCTGAACAAGATGAGTCGAGCCCATCTGTATATACGGGACCTGTAGCTAACAAAGGAGGATCTGAAACTGTATCACTGCTTAAAAATCCTGAAGCAAAGACGGTAGCTCATCCAAGAAACTGGCAAGAGCCATCAAACATGCATGAGCAAAAAATAAAAATGCAAGAGCCACCAAAAAGGGGGAAAGAGTCTTTCCCACCAATGAAACTGCAAGAAGTACCAGAGAAACAAGATCAAACAGTGCAGGATCTAACAAAAAAGGTTGAAGTTCCCTCTTCACCTGTTGGAGTTCTGGTTAATGCTACAGAAAATAAGAGTCAATCGCATGCTTCTGAGGAGCACAGTTCTGAGGCTGAAGTCTGGATCTCCCAAAGGATATGGAGGAAGTGGTTTGGGAGTAAAGATAGGGACGCGGATAAGAACAATTTTAGCAAACAGGCTGAAATTTCTGTTGGAAATTTAACGGCTGCGGACAAAGATGTGATATCAACAAGTTTCTCTGCTAAATCAGTTTGTCCTGCATTATTTTCGCCTTCAAGTCATGAGGCCATTATTGATGGAAAAATTGCTTGTGATTCAGATGCTGCTGCTGAATCATCCATCCAAAGATCTAGTATATTCTCTCAGTTTATGCGCTGGTCTAGATTTTGGAGCTCCCCAGACTCTGATCATGCAACTGAAGAATCTCGAGAAAATATTGAACGGATAAAAAATGATAATCAGAAGCATGATGTTTTTATGGAAGAGCCCTTTTGGAAGGAAATAGAGGGATTCATCAAAACATCCCAAGCTTCAGCTATTGCCTTGCAATCAAAGACCAGGTGCAAATTTCAATATATATATATATTTTTTTGTCTTTATTGTTTCTGGTATCTGCTGATTACAATTTGACCGTATTATTATATATTAACTTAATTCAGTTACATTGTTCTCTATTGTGTTTTATCTTCTGCTGAATTACAAGAGGTAAATTACGTCGTCGACGTTTAAAATATTGTGGTGGTTTTTGTGATTGAGATTATTTACTGAAAGAGTGATAAGACAGACTGATAGTTATTCAAGAAGTTTTATCTTAATGCCGGACATTTAAATTGTATCAGCACTACATGCATTCGAGTTAATATCAGTAGATTGTCTGTTTTCATACTTATGGCCATATTTCTTACTGGACTTTCGAGGAAAAACCGGTTTGGTTACATGAACACTTGTACTTAAATTTTCTTTGCTCCTTGTGTATCTAGTTATGCTTGCTTGCTGTAGTTAGTCACTTGATTGTCATAATTATGTTAGTGGATGCATCTCTTATCTTATGGCAATTTTGCTGCTGTTTAACTATATGGATTAAGTTAGGGCTTGTTACAGGGAGATTATTTAAAAATCATTTTCCACCACACATTCTATGGGCCCTGCTGCTGAAATTATAATTGAAACACTCTCGAACAAGCTTTAAGTCAAATTTGGTATTCAATATGTTCTAGATGGGTTGATCAATCATATGGTTTAAATATTTCATTCATTAGAAATGAAGTAATTCAGTCATATTCTATAACTTATTATAAAACATCTATTCCACTTTGGTATCATTGACATATTCGCAAGTGTAATCTTTATTTCCTTTTTAACCCATAAACAGTGGGATTTGAATCTGAGACCTCAACCTTAGTACTTTTAGCAATTGAAACAATCCTTCTAAAGCACGCACAGGAGTAATTATCTAATATTATGTAGCTTTAAGGTATTGGACTGAAATTTGACATTGGTGAAATTTCTTTTTTTTCCGTTGCATTAAGTGCTTAACTGTCTATGAACTTTATTTTGTGTTAATGTTAGTGTGATATGAAACAGGGAGCATCTGGCACAAAATTTACAAAACAAGGGGCCACCAGTTCTCAGATCACTTCCTCTAAGTAATCTTCTTCACTTGGTGGACTTACTAATCTCTGATAAGAAATGGATCGAGGAATGCCACTCTCAAACCTATCCTTTTAAAGTTCTTCAACCTACTGGAAAGGATCCGTCTAACAAGCATCCTTCCCGTTTAAATGGACTAAGTTCTATATTTCAGGCGGGGGACCCACCATCTGCTTCACATAATCTACAAGAACTTGTAGACGAAAAGCACCAGAATATCCGTGAACCTGTACGCCAGAGTTCCTCCGGCAAATCAAGAAGTGAGATACTTGCCGACTGTCACAAGCTCGTGGATCATATCGTAAAGGAATATCCTGAAGGGTTTAACGTGGGAGCTTTTAGGAAACTATTTCTCGATAAATATGGCTACTCTGTTGACTTACAGAAGCTTGGTTACCAAAAGTTAGTGACCCTTTTACAGATAATACCTGGGGTGAGAATAGAGTCTAATTATATCATTCCTGCTGGTGAAATCTCAAAGAATCTCGACCTAAAATCTACTGATTTGCTTGTTCAAGAAAGTGAGATTGGCACAGTAGCCAATTTGGGTAGTGAATTATCGGAAACATCGAGGAAAGATGACGATATCAATTCTCCTTGGGAGGAACTAGGCCCAATTGCTAATTTGGGCCCCGAAACGGACAAAACAGTGGGGCCAACATTCCATGATTATGAACCTCTAGCAGATGATGATTTTTCTGATTCAGAAGATGAGATGTCCTCCAAATCAGAAGGTGGAGATAAGTCTAGAATGGACGCAGAAGATAGCTCTTTATTGCAGATTCTCGACTCATGGTACAGCAGTAAGGACGATAATGGTAGAAAGGATGCACCAGAGAATCTCGCCAAAAATAGTTTAAAGCCATCTGCATCAGCCGGGCTTGGCACCAAGAATGGAACTGCAATGGTAAACCATGCACGGAGGCAGAAATCTACGAAGAGCTATTCATTCGTCTCAGAACAAACCAGAAATGATAAAGACAGATCGATTGATAATATTTTGGGCAGCTTGAAGAAGTCTGGTGAGAAGTCGGCAGAGTCCAGGGTACCTTTATTTTAGTATCTCTTGGCTTTACTTATAGATAAACTAATTAGAAGAGATCAAATATTCAGAAGTAGGCTGGGATTTCTCCATTATTTTTGTGTAAATAGCTAGGTTTCTAATCTCAAAAATTTAGATTGATAAATCTCACACGAGGTTTACTGGCTGTTTGGATTGATTACATTTTTACATTCTCAAGCCTACTTAAGGTTACTGATCAATTTAAGTATTATATATTCTGTCAAAATCTTGTTGCATCATTCCTCCATTAACTGGTTTTCCAGTATAGAGGAATATGAGATCCTCCATTGCTGCATCAGTATTCATTGTGTTACAGATCTGAGTGGTCTTCATGGTTTACATAAATTTGGGAGTGATATTTGTTCTAGCAGTTATGAATTGACAGCAAAGGATTAGCTGAAAACTAATTCAGCAATGAATTAAGCATGCTTGGCTGTGCTTCAAGTGTTACATTTTAGAAAGTTGAGACAAAACAAAAAAGGTTCATGTTTGGTCCCAGTTTTCAAAAATCATTTTTCTGAAACTCATTTCGAATCACATTCTATCAATAAAATAATTTTATACGTGGATACATAACTTTTTTATACTTTTTAGTCACATATTTTGAAAACAATTTACTTTCTACAGATCTCTTATAGAAAAAACTCTACCAAACATGGGCTAAGTATTGATACCTTTGGAAGGATGTTTACTATATTTTCTGTATCAAATCTAATGGCCAATTGAATTGTTCCAAGATGATTGAAGGGGAAAAAAAATCTTCTTTCCGGGAGGATTGTGCTCTTGTTTGAGCCCCAATTTTTCAGAATAAATCTTGTAAAAAATGATTATTATTATTATTATTATTATTTTTTTGGAGAGTATGTAGTTAGAAAAAATTTTGAATTTACACACAAAATTATTTTATTGGGAAAATATGTATTTGAAAATGAGTTTTAAAGAATGAGTCTAAATTGTATATATAAAAAAATAAAAAGTAGTTAAAATTGTGTTTGTTATAACTGGTCTTATTCGGTTTGTGTATTAAATGTGTACTTTCTGGATAAAATCCAACAAGTAGATATTGACCCTCTTACTAATTTTGAGATTTTGATTAACTTACTTTTAAAATAAACAAATGAAAGCTAGTAAAATTATATAAACTTGAGTAATATACATAAAAATTGTTCAAAATAATTAAAACGATCAAACTCGATTTAATTTCAAGTTTAAATAAGTTACATATTATCTATTATTTCTCATTTCACGCAACGAAAGTGATTATTGCAATTTTTACCTCTCAAATCTTGTAAGAGTTTCTATTAGAGATTTTACTTATAAATAGTATTTTATGCATAATAGATAACGCCTTTAAATTTAGGAGTAGATTTTTTTATACACTTTATAGAGGATGAATTACAATATTTTTAGTAATTGTAAGAAGACAATAGAATTTTAATTAGTTGTAGGATGAATTTCAATGTTTTTAGTAATTGGAGGATGAAATTAAAATTTAAGTAGTTTAAGGATGAAAAGGATGATTTTTAGAAATTGGATGATTTAATTAGATGATATTAGTAACTAAAGGACGAAATTAGAATTTGAAGTAGTTGGAGGATGAAATTAGATATTTAAGTAGTTCAAAGATGAAATTAGAATTTTAAGTAGTTGGGGGATGCATTTCAATGTTTTGAGTAATTGGAGGATGAATTTAGAATTTTTAGTAGTTGAAGGATGAAATTAGAACTTTAAGTAGCCGAAGGATGAATTTGGATGTTTTCAGTAATTGGAGGATGAATTTGGAATTTTGAAGTAGTTGGAGGTGAATTTCTATATATTTAGTAATTGGAGGATGAATTTAGAATTTTGAGTAGTTGAAGGGATGGATTTCAAATTTTTAGTATCTGGAGGACAGAATTAGAATTTAATGTAGTTGGAGAAGCAAATTAGATGGTTTTACTAGTTATTGTACCAATTTGGTACTTATGATAGTTCAAGGATGAATTTCTATGTTTTGAGAAATTGGAGGATGAATTATGAATTTATGTAGTTAAATATTTTCAGTAGTAGGAGGATGAATTTAGAACTTTAAGTAGTTGATGGATGAATTTGGATGTCTTTATAAATTGGAGGTTTAATGTTTGAATTTATGTGGTTGGAGGATGAACTTCAATATTTTTAGTAGATGGAGGATGAAATTTGATGATTTTAGCAGTTGGAGGATGAAATTAGAATTTTAAGTAGTTTGAGGATGAAATTGGATTATTACTCAAATTGGAGGACAAAAATAGATGATTTCAGTAATTGGAAGATGAATTTCTCTGTTTTGAGTGAATGGGTAAAATATTAATTTCAAGTAGTTCGAGGATGAAAATTGATGTTATTAGGTAACTGGAGGATGAATATAGATGATATAGTAATTGGAGGATGAGGATGAAATTAGAATTTTAAGTAGATCAGGGACAAAACTAGACGATTTTGAAAGTAGGAGGAGGAAATTAGATAATTTTAAGCACTTGGAAGATGAATTCTAATATTTCCAATAATTGGCGGATGCAATAGATTATTTTGAAGTTGGAGGATGAATTTCGTTGATTTCTATAAATGGAAGTTGAATTTCGAATATTAAGTAGTTGGATCACGAGTTTCATTATTTTCAATAGCTGGAGGATGAAATTAGATGAGTACCGAGGATTTAATTAGATGATTTCAGTAGTTTGAGGATTCATATTTTAAGTAGTCTTAGATGAAACTTGATTTTTATAGTAAATGGAGGGTGAAATTAGAATTTTAAGAAGTTTGATAATGCAATTATAATTTTAAGTAGTTGGATGATCAATTTCACCATTTTTAGTAGTTTGTGGATGAAGTTCGATGTTTTTAGTAATTGAAGGATGAAATTAGAGTTTAAAGTAGTTGAAGGATGAAATTAGAGTTTAAAGTATTTGCGCAACCTAAATTATCAGAGGAAAAAGTTCCAATGCGTCAACGTATATGGGATCCTCATATGGCATAAACAAGACCATTCACATTCAAAATGAACAAATGGACATACCTTACAAGGTTAGCGATACTAAATCACAGAACCAAGAAAGAATTCTGTTTCGTTTTTCTTTAATTCATGATGTAAGTATTCATAGGCAGAACTTCACTCGCATGCTTGCCGGAGCACCAAAAGTGCATATAGAACTATTACAGCATAAAGCCAAGAAGTCATCAATACACAAGATGCTCTATAAAATACATTATACTTTCCACATATTACAATCCAGAGAGGGAAAAAATCTCATCTATTAAGGTCCATTTAGTTATTGGATGGATGACTTTTCATCAAAAATCTATTGAATGGATGGCTGACTTTTCATCAAAAAATCTATTTGCCACTAGTGCTAACCGACCATACAATCAACAAAACATCAAACTTCCGTCCACTCCTTTAAAAGGGTTCAACAGAGGGCCTAAATGGTTTAACTAGTCAAAAAGATGACAAGAAATGACAACTAAAATGGGACTTTGGGGCTTTGGGGATTGGAATACATTCAAAAATACCACGAGCTTCCATTAGATGAACCGGAATTGGAACTTTGGGGATTGGAATACATTCAAAAATACTTTGAATTTGACAGAAATTACCCCAACTCCAATTCCAAAAACCCAGGCTCAGAGAACTCATAACTTAAGCAACTTCAGTAACATCTAAAAAACATAAACACTAACATAGCCTTGTTGTATTATTCATAACAATACAGCACAACAAATTTTCAGCACATAATTTCACTCATTTTGTACCAATAGCGAAAAATCCCATAGCTTCAGCAAAATTTTTTAATGTGGCATAGTCGAATGACATTAAATTCTGATTTAAGTAAAAAAAAAAAAAATTAAAAAATGAACTAAAATTTCAGTAATTTAAATGCTCTACAAAGCAACAGACTAACCCTATCTTCTACCTACAGCAGTATTTCTTTAGAAAAATTGAAAAACAATAATAATATAGAAATTAAATGCATTCAATATTATTTCCTCCCAATCATTCAGATACGTAAAAAACAATGTTCAAATAAATGGTGCGCGTGTGTGAGAGAATAGAACCAGAGGGCAGAGGATATAGCATAGAAAATGTCTACTCTGTTGTAGAGAATCGCCGTATATAACTGAGAGGACACGCGGAGCTACAGCTCTTGTACAGAAGCAGTAATTAGAGAACT
>CAIGRT010109672.1:0-11217 GCA_903798405.1 Fraxinus platypoda | reverse complement strand
GTTTTACATACTGAAAATTAAATAGGGGTAAACTAGAAAAGATTTTGGCAAAAATTAATTTTCCAATGACATTAAATAAGCTTTCTTAATCCGTGTGAAAAACTAAACAAGCCTATATAATTGGGACGGAGGGAGTAGATCTTTAGGTTCGGGATTCTATAAATACATGGATTTCAGTAAAGGTAGATTGTGAAATTGGGATCCAAGAAAAGATTTTTAGATTCGAAACCCTGGGGGTGGAATAGAAACAAGTGGACGATTGAATGAAAATGTTCTCGAATGGGTGCAAGCATGATAGGCTAAGCTATGTTTACTCGTAAATTAGGAAATTTTATAAGAGTAATGCTATTCATCTCTATTGGGCATGAAAACACAGTCTACGTGACGTTNAAATAAAAATTTAAAATAACCAGAATTAGTTGATTTCATGTCCAAAAATCAGCCAATTCACGCTTAGAAATTTTTTTTTTTATGGTTATATTGACACCACAACTTTTATTGAGTAATGTTATTCATCCCCAGTGGGGATGAAAACACGGTCTATGTGACGTTAATGTGGCATTAAATGATAGGTAAAATTTAACATATCATTTAAAGCCACCTACACTGTGTTTTCATTTCCACTGGGGATGAATAACATTACTCATTTTATAATAGATATTTTTATATTAATCAAAATTAAAAATAATTATGTTACTTGTTTAAAATAAAAAGAGAAATTTTTATAAAATATAACCTTTTTGCTTTAAGACAAGAAAAAATTTGAGATGTTTCCCCGTCCGTGCTGCATTAAAATTAGTTTTTGAAGAAAAATATATTTTGAAAATAGAGACTTTTTGTCGAGAATGTATGGATAGTTTTCCCAACTAAGCAACATATGAACATGTGTGCAGTTGGGTTGAGGTTTGAGGGTATTGTGTGCCAAGGTGGGGTAGTCATATTTGACAACATTAAACTCCTGTGTGACAAAACTTTCTAATATTATAAGTTGTTCGGTCTCATGAAATATGTGATTTAAAGTTATAAGTTCAATAAAATGTGGTTAAAAATAAAATCTAATCATATCATAATTTCAGAGCATATCGTTTTTGAATTAGATTCTTGCTACAATTCTCTCTACCAGACCAACCCCTCTCCCACCTACCAATCACAAATCGTATTCTCACCTGAATATATAAGCAAATGGTCTATCAAATAAAGTTTGGAGTAGATTTTGTTGAGCAACCTCTTGCTGTGTCATCTACTTAGGAAGATCAAACAAAGGAAACCAATAGGTAGCATAGTGTTTTAGTACAAGATGGATCGCGAATCTTGTTCACCTCCGTAAGCAGCAAGTATGTTGATTGTTACAACAATGCAGGCCTATTTGATCTATTTGTCGACTCGGTTTCTGGGTTTCTCCCTTTCTATGCATCAAACTCGTACCCTTTTTATCTACCATGACACGAAAGAAGAAGATAAGACTTGGTTGCTTTGGCAAGATTTACGAGAAAACGGGATTTTGAGGGAGAGAATAGGATCAATTTGATCCAGTTGGGATTGTTTTTGGACTGGGTTGAATAGATTTTGACTGAATAAGGATCGATTTGTCTAAATTAGAAAGTGAAGGTCTTTTAGAATAAGAATATTTCATTTTACATTAAAAAAATGTTTTAAACTAAAATCAAGAAGTAATGAGCATAAGTAGGGATAAATTGGTACATATATGAATTAAATCTGCATATATTTAATGGAATTAGATCACTAAGGGTCCGTTTGATACAATATTCTAACGTGTTATTGTTCAGGGTTGCAAATGAACTAACTAGTTTTGTTTACCTCCCTCGGTCTCGAGAAGGAGTGAAACGCCAAAATCTAATTACATTGGTTTTGACCAAATTTGGCTGACACAAGTAGTGCATCTAAAAGACGTCGAAGCCTTTGAGCACCTGGACTGGGTCTAAGCTGGGTAGGATTTCCAACCTCGGAGCAAAGAGGGGTACCTGCACACCACCCGCCAGGAGTGAAACTCCCGTTCTTTCGTCTCAGCAATTCTTTATCAAGTTTGTCCAGGACAGGTACATTTTGCTTGAACTTACGTGCAAAGGCAGCACCACTTGCAATCATTTTTGCTGTGTCGTTAAGGGAGAGAGTATGAGGATGCTGTCTGGGAGGGGAATCCCAAGAAATATAGTGCATGTCATGATTGACAACCGTTGGTACAAATTCTGGAGCATTGCAGATAACAGTTTGAAAATACCCTTCGGGAGAGGAAAGAAAGTTTGAGTAGTACATGAGAAGGGTTCTCGGAAGATTATCCCAACCCCATATACAGTACTCGACAAATGGACGTGAAAGGACCATCCAGGCTGAACCTGCACGTAAAGTGAAGAAAAAGGAATTTCATCAATCAAAGCCAAAAAACTTAAAATAAAATTGTTGAAGCTAGAACGCATTTGAATGATGATCAATTTGTGTTGGTCTAGTAGCCTTCAAATCCATACAGAAATTGCACAATTTCCACTAATGCCATTCTCGCCTTATAAGCGACTAACATGACAAATTTATTCCAGGAAATCGTACTTTCAGGGGGTAGAGTTCTAATTAACCAAGATGAAGGCCTCTATAAGGATGCAGAAAAGGCTACAGCGACATCAAGCTATCTCATGCATGGAATATTTAGTAGTCGAGTTTTCTCAACCTTCCCCAAGCCAGTTCCAGTAACCTTCTATATAACAGAACCGTTTATAGAAGAAAGGGACGTGTCGTGAAATTTCCAAAATACGCTCCAGTCAGAAAATTGATGCTGAAAAACTTGTCCAACAAGAAGACAATTTCAAATGCATTCCTTGGTGAATAATTTATCCTACCTTATTTTAGGTAATTGCAACTTAAATACTTGATTTCATACATGCATACACCGCAAGAAGCAATGCCCTGATCATTATAAGTCAACTTAAATGCAGCTGAACTAACTCATACTACGGAAACAACAAAGATCACACTCAGTAACACAACAGCAAGGGAATGAATGAGATTTTCTGATGCATGTGAAATGCATATTAATTTTATTAACGTTGTAATTGGAATATATACATTTGCTGAATTAATATATTTTGACAGTACTGACCAGTAAACAATTTGAATGCTGTGGGTAACGTTCTCTGTGGGGTGACCCAAAATATATCTGATTTATTTGTCTGGTAAAGGCCAGGGTCTATGATTAATGGCATGGCCCTTTGACCCCTGCAACAAAATTAAATGTATAAAAAAGAATTTTATCATTTTTTCCTTCCATCCTCATGCTCACATGGGTGCAAAAACAGAGAGCTTACTCTTTCCAGCCTAATTCGCTCGTGTGCTCAATGAAATTCCATTCCCGTTTTATCTTAGAAAACGTGTAAAGAAGATCTGCAAGAACGAACTACATTAACTTAAAACAATACCGAAACTAGAAATCATCGCATTCTCTAAGTAAAATCTAGTTATAAGCAAAACAGAATACACAAACCTTTTTGCTAAGAATAAAAGATATCTAAAGAGCTCACCATCTTGAGTCACTAGAGGATAATCTGAAGCACTTAGGTTAATAAACCAATCCCAATCCTGATGTCTCTTGAGAAGAATGGCACATGCGTGAAGAGTATTAGAAACCATGGTTGGCCCTCTATAAGTAACCATATTTGCTTTGGTATTCATGTACACGTTCCCAACTTTTGCAAAAATAGGATCCTTTTCAACTCGGGAAGTAAGCTCCAGTCTCTCCTCTGGAGGAGACTCAAGATCCAGATGAACAACATAATAATTCCAGGGATGATATAGCGCATGAAGTGTCCTCCAAAGCTTCTCTATATCACCCTTTGATCCGGAAATTAAATAAGCAAATTTTGGAATGGAATGACGGGGAGGAGGTGGTGATTGCTTAATCTTTGCCTCCGCAAAATAAGGGCTGGCTTGATTGGTTGTAAGACGAGATGGCAGTATTGAAAAGATCGAATCGCGCAATGAGGACACCATCCCCATATTGAAAGAGGTAGCAAGAAGGAAAACACATACTAACGAGCTTATAACAAGAGGTAATACCCATTTCTTCTCCATGTTCAAGTGCCCCATTCGGAAAACTTGGGATCATATGTCTCCTGAGAAATTCTCTCTTTTTCGTGAATTCAGCAAGCCTGCATCAATACTAATTAATGGGTGGACTGTCGGTTCCTATTGTGACACCAAATGCTTAAACAAGGATCAAGAGCACTTTCAAAGCCGTACTCCTTGAATGGTACTCCCAGAGAAAAATAATCTGTTGAACCATTAAGCAAAAACTCGGTCTTAGCCGAATAATTTAATATTAAAATGTCCTACGAAGTAATCAAAGTCTCTGTAAACAACTTAGCTTAGTATAGCCTTAGTGTTTTCTGTGCATAAATTATAAAATTAAGCAGAAGAAGCCATAATTATTACATCAATTTTATCGAGACCGGATAAAATACGTAAAGAAATAGCAAATTTGTTTTTCACGGGGGAGCTCGTATTCATGTAGTTTTTCAACAATACCCAAATTCCAAATCAAATTATGATAATCTTAAAATCCAAAAATTGCGACACAGTCTTACACAAGATATTATCAATCCTATTTAGCAGAAATTGATGATAAAACTAACAAAAACCTAATTTAAAAAATCAGAAGTTTAGATCACTGGATTAACCAGTTAAGCAATAATCTCAAAAACACAGATTGAAAACTTCACTCTACACAATCGAACCTGAATATGTGCAACTTATAACGATCAAATCACATCTAAGCTTTCAAAAACATCAGATTCATATAAAACGCCGAACCTTTTCGTTTATGTATTGCGTTGTGGGAGAAAGTGTTAATTCTGTTGAGGAAGAGTAATAGAGACAATAAAAATTTACGCAAAATATAGATCAAAGAGAGAAAAACAGCTAGTTACAGTAGGTTACTGTGTGTAAATCTGTTAAAAATTTTGTTGGGGAAAGAAAATAAAATGAGATTAATGTATTTTCAGATTATAGAAATGGGAAAGCATTTATTTTGTGATGATCTTCCGTTTTGAATCCGACCGCCCCCCTTGAAATTTCAGCCCATGTTCTTCTCCCCTGCGTTTTATCTCTTTCTTTAGTCAAAACAGCGTGTTTGTTACTGCCATTCAATACAAGTCTAATCGACTACTCGACAAATAGACTTTCTAGGAAAATAATTTCTCCCACAAATCTATGAATAATAAACAAATTGTAGCTATAAATTTATTATTGAAATTAGGGTCCGTTTGATTGTAAGAATGAAATTTGGGTGGAAAGAAAATAAATTACAGGGAATTGAATTGCCTAAAATTTATTTTATTGAGAATCGTCAATTAATTGTGTTTGATTGGTATAATTTTTCGCCTGAAAAATGTTGAAATTTTGAATCTTTTGGTGTTCGTTTGGCTTTGTTTTTCATGAAAATTGTTCATTAAAGGCAAAAAAAAATTTATAATTGGAAATATAATTTGTTTCCATTGCAATTAAAAAAAAAAAAACCATTTTCCCATCAAAACCATGGGAAAAGGAATTTCTCAAAAATCAAGAATTGGACACGTGTGAGGCATAAGGCGGAAATTGAATTGCCAATAACATTTGACCAATCAAGCATGGGACTTAGGTGAAAATGCAATTTCTTTTTTCGTTTTCCATGGAACTTTTCCTCAATAAAACAAAGCCTTAATGTATTGTTTTACTCAAATTATATTATTCTCGTAGGACTATCATAATTTAATCGTATCATTGATAATAATTTCTTTACGTAACCAAAGAGAAAAACATAGTTGTTAGAATTCATGCAATTTGTTTGAAGAACCAATTGTGTGACTTTGTTCGATGAATTCAAGGAAGTGTGTATGAGATTTGTGTTTTTCAAAATACCCACGAAATTGAATACATATAGTAAAAGTTGAGAGATATATAGCTCATGTTTAGTTTAGCTAAAAAATTGATTAAATTTAAGTTAAAATCAACAATTAATTATAATCATATATTTCACGGGATCCACAAATTTCAACCATACATTTTATAAAAATCTACAAAAAATCTGATATTTATCTAAATCAAATAATAGCATATTATAGAATTGGATCGGCGAATCATAATTGGAGCATGCGCGATTTGATTCTATCCAGTTTCAATTTAACTGAATTAAGTATCGACATGAATTATACACAGTGAATCAAATAGTCTCGTGCACTGAGATAGACCCGAATCAAATTATATAACTAAACTAGGCTAGAATCGATACATTCAGCTTCGTTTTGATCTGTACAATTAAAAAAATTGTATTACATGCCTCTAAGTTCCATTCAGAAGGAAAGTATATAAGACACACACCTTGTGTGAAATAGAAGTAATAAGAATAATCTTGTAAAAAAAAAAAGGTAATATATAATTTATTATGAAGAGGTGGGTAGGTAGGCCCAAGATTCTATTAGGTAGCATCATGTTGTCGAATGCTCAATCATTAACATGGCTGGTGTGTGTATGTGCCTAGTAGAACTAACTCGAAGTTAATATAGTAACTTTTTAAGTTCGGATATCGATAAATCGGACGGAATATTTCAATTTCGCAACTATCATTAAACTTTTGGTATATCATTAATGAAACTATTTTGATCCACATAATTACTAAAAACGAACACAAATTTGAACAATCGGTGAGCTGAAGATACAAATTAATTTTTCAATATTTAGCATAAATAAAATATATCATCGAATACATATTTAATATTTTAATATGTATTTGATTGATTTGTAATTTATGTTTAATTTTTTTGTTTATTTAAAGTTATTTTGCCAAGATGAATGAAGGATGACTTTGTTACATAATTGAAAAGTTGAAGATGGATTATACTAAAAAATAATGAAGGATAAATTTACTATATTTCTCAAAATTGAAGGATGAAAAACGCAAATTTCCTAAAGGAAAAAGGTATGAAAGTAGCATAATTCATGCTAATAATTTATCTTCCACGTGTAGTGATATTAGACATCTTTGGCCCAACAAATTGACAAATTTCACTTTATGGTACCCTTTCAATTCGATGCCACGTTTTCAATATTCCATCAATATCAAAATCAGATTTAGAGCTTGATTGGTATTTAGGACGTGTTCGGTAGAGATTAAAATCGAATTAAAATTGAAAAATTAGTCGTTATTGTTGATTTTTATTAGACGAGTGAGACTCAATAACGATTATATTTTCAATTTTAATTGGATTTTAATCAATACCAAACAAGCTCTAAATTAATATTATCTATGCAGAAAAGCATCCACGAGAAGGTCGGTCACGGCTATTGCCGGTCTGGGCGACAATAAATTAATACGTATTGTCCTTTTAATTATTATATTACAGAATGTTGTTCACGGATGTTTTACAAGAAAAATTGAAAATGGTGAGTTGGCATTTTAAAAAAAGAAAAGAAACAAAATGTGAGATAAAACCAGGAACCACGCATTACATCTTTCGAGGAAATGATGGTAGAGGGCCGATTGATCCGATCATTTTTTCACAGTGGCTTATGACCAAATTAAAGTTAAAAAAAATAGTAAAAAAATTAAAGAAGTGACAATAGCCATTTTATCTCTATTTTAAACGTTAAGAATTTGAAAATCTTACCATTTTATTTATTTTCAATGTTTATTCACCTTCTCCATCTCCATCGCTATTCTTCAAGGTTTTTTAATCCATCCTCATCTCCATATTGAAGGTTTCTTCATATTATTTGGCTAAATTCTAATTTATTTGCTTATAATATTGATGGATAATGTCTTTTTAGCTTTAATATTCGAAGATTTAAACAAAAAATTCTTTTATTATGTTGAAGAAATTCAAATTTGTTAAGAAATCACAGGAGGTCTATTATATGTTAATGAAATCTGAGGGAAGGTGGTCCATGGTCCTGGGATTTGGGGTTACGAATGGTTCGGGGAGGGAGGGTTTGATGGGTTCATGGAGTTCAGGTCGGGGTCCAGGGTCTAGAGAAATCCCACTTTTTAATTTTGAAATGAAGGGTATGTTTGTCTTTTAATGTTAAAAAGATCATTGTGGTGAATAATTAATAAATTATGCCTATGTGTTGAATATGATGTTTGATATAGTCATTTCAAAAATGGGGCCTTACATAATTACATTTCCTCATCTCCCCCCCAAATTATCCAATTTCACGTAACTACACCCATCATCTCACCCATCGTCTCCATCGTCGGCTAACCAACTGGCGCCACATCTCCGACCGGACTGAAAACCCCAAATCCCACTCTTCCACTGAAAGAGAGATAAATGGCACCTCGAGATTTTGAGGCTTGGTGGGGTTGAGATGATGGTAGAAAGAGGATCGGGAAAACTCGACGAGCAAGTCTTCATCATCACTCTCTGTTTTGGGATAGCTGACTCCATAATTGCCAAAATTGTAGGGAAATTTCGTTGGGGAAGCACAACTCGGAAACTGACTTAGTTTTTATGTTTAATATCTCCTTCTCCATGACAGGATCCTCGTCCACGAGGAACTCAGACGGCAACCAAAACTTCGATCCTTGAAGCCCATCAGCCATTTTAGGAGCAATAAAGTGAAATTAGGGCATAAAAATGAAGCAAGAAAATGCAAAAAAAAAAAAATTTAAAATAAGAAATTGTTTACACGGGTGTTGTAGAAAACAGAGAAGTTTTGATTTTATGCAGGATATTGAAGGCTTCTAGGTGGGCTCGTTCCAGCCACCGCCGCTTAGCTTGTGTTTTGGCAGTTGAACGGCGGGCTGGTAAATAAGGTCCAATGCCCAATGGCTTGACTTCTGCTTCAAGTTTTCCTTATTTTTTTCTTTTTTTTTTAATAGTGGACATGTCATTCTGCAAAATACTTGTGAATCACATTCTGTACGCTTAGCGCGCTTGTGTATTTTAATGACATACGGCTTTTGTTTGTTGAGATATGCTATGAGTATAGGAAAATTTCCCAGAATACACACAGAAATTTGAAATGGATGGATTGAAGTCAAACATGGAGGAGAGAAAACACAGATACACGCACACGATTTTTCCAATTCAAAATTATGTATAAAATCAGGCAACATTTCCTGTACTTAAGGAATTATTCTTGTTTGTTTCATACAAGTTCGCCAAACAATTACTTGAATCTGGACCAGGGTAACTGAAAGAAAATTGAGTAGGGGTGGGGTGGGGTGATTGGGTATTGTTTTTTTTTTTTCCAAACTATGCAATTATGTATTGACACGTGCCCCCTATTTTTAAATGTGTCATTGAACTTCTTGTTGAAATTTTTCATGAAAATTAAACTTTATAAAGTTTACATAATTGTCAAAATTTTCATGTCAAATCACCAGAAACTTAATTAACGCGGAACATACTTTGATCAATTGATTTGTATCTTGAATAATGAATCTTGAATCTTGATTCCTTGTTCTTCAATTTAATTGCTCTAAACCTTCTTCTTGATTCTTGATTATGGGTTTATGGATCTTCCTCTTTAATATGTTTTCTCTTGTATTCTCGTGTTGATGGGATATGAATTGAGGACCATAACTATATATATATGTGTGTGTGTGTGTGTGTGTGTGTGTGTGTTATGTCCATCGTCAAATACAAACCCTAATGGATCCAGTTTCTATACATATAATCCGGTCCACACTTTATTTAGATGCTCAAAGCCCAATTACACAATTCTTTATTAGATCACTTTAATTTTTGGCTTAACTTTAAGATAACATTTATACACAATTAATTATATATGTCGGCTCATATAGCAAATTAAATAATTTCTCAACACTCGTCACTTAGCAAGACTGCAATTACATTACGAGTTTTGCTACATTTGTCAGAAGTGGTAGACATATAGTATTCAAAAATGCTAAATGTACACACATTGGTTCACATTCACTTTCACATCCCTCTCACATAAGAGGCGGGGCCCGTGATTTTTAAAATTGCGGGCCCCACCCCCCTATGTAAGAGGAATGTAAAAGTGAATGTAGACCAAGTGTGTAAGTGCAACATTACTCTATAGTATTACAGATACATAGATGTCAACTACTCAACAATTGATTGATCCTTGGAAAAAAACAAAAAAAAATCTGACAGCCAATGCAGTCCCTCCACCCGTGCTTTTGCCCTTCTGTAGCAAAATTCTTCCATTACATAGCTTGTTGGGTTTTTTTTTCTTAAAAGCAAACAGTCTAGTGAAATTACAATTTTATGTGACTTTGTAATAACTTATAATTATTACTCATTTACTATTGAAAATTTTGAGAGATTCTTACTTTTTGTATTATAAATTCTTTATAAGTAATTCATAAGAAAACTCAAATACGTGCATTAACTTCTTGAACCGTGCTATATGTACAGACAATTTTGCTAGATTGATTCAGAGGCATTGAGCATTTAAAAAAATAAAAAAGTATATAAATAAATCAAACCACATGTGCTGTCGTCATAGCACATTTACACTGTACAAGGAGAATAACTCTACTGTGTGGATTTCTTGTAATCATAATTTGTAATGGTTGATCAGAAAAAATGTAAAGTTACGATATTGATGTGATTTTGATATAACAGTATGTTAGATGCAATTATTATACGAGTAATTATATTTAGATATATTATTATTATTATATATATATACCATATTTTAGTTGGAGTGAATTTTTACAATTATGTTTTCAATTTTTTTCTTCGCATTCTTATTTTTTAAGATTTGATTAAATTATGGTCTCTCATGACTATTTGCCCAAATATATATAACATTAGGAACGCTCATAACATTTAAAATATAGATTAGATCGTGACGTGCAAATAGTTACCCAACTTGCATGATGGCAAAAAGAAAAATACTTATGTTGTTTTAGAATTAGAGATTTCGGCTTTTATTGATTTTGGTCGACAATTTCGACGTACAGTCAACTTTCAACTTTAGAAACGAATACGAATATAAATTTTTATCACTTATCATCGAAATTATCAAATACTCAATTGTTCTTTTCAACTATAAGAAAATATTTGTGACAACTCTTAATACGATTTTGTTACGAAGTTGTATTGTACGCTTTTGAAATTGCTTGAATTTTGAATGTAAATTTTAACTTTTCAAAAACGAGTTAAAAGCGAAACTTTCTCTACCCTGTTTGGAAAATCTACAAAACTTGGAGCATAAATACAAGTGGTAATTACATAAAACCAT
>CAIGRT010109665.1:0-20902 GCA_903798405.1 Fraxinus platypoda | reverse complement strand
GGTCGGAATGTGGTGGAATGGGGCGCGAAAAGTGGTGGTCTGGGTTTGGGGTTGGCGAGATTTTAAGTATAATTTTGCACTTGATGTCCTCCAGCTTTCGTGTCCACGTGGTTTGGTGCTTTAGGTTTGAATTAAGACATAATAGTCCTAAAACTAAGTTCAGTGACCATTTTTGAAACTGCATGAAACTTCAGTGACCATTTCTGCAAATTTTAAACTTTAGTGATCGTTTTGTTATTTTCGCGTAACTTCAGTAACCGTTTGTGAAATTAACCCTATAAAAAAATGGTAGAACAGAAGCCAGGGCAATAAGCAGCAAAGAGAGAACAGGAGAAATACATCATTGGGATAAAAACTTTGTAACTTTTATTTGATGAGCAGGCTGAAAACCCTTACATAAAAATACAGCAATGCCCTACTGAGTCTCCGAAAAAACCTACCTGCATTTTCGCGTAAACTTCTCTACACTTCTTTTATTGATGAATAGGCATGAATATGTATATCAGAGCATTCTGCATCCCACGAAAAATCCTTCATCATTGCATCTGTCATCCTTCGGTTCCATTCTGATGGATTGTTTGTCTGCAGACACAGATTTAGAACTACGTAAATATTAAAGCTAGTAGTCAAAAGCTCAGCAAGAGATTTTTCTCCCTCAACGATAGGAGAGGATGTATGTAATCTTTGTGGAAGAAATACATACAATTTCCTCGACAGCTTGGCTCAATGACATTTGCGCAAAGGTTTTGTTGATGAACTGTGAGAATTCAGTGCTCCCCATATCATGATCTCCAAAGTGCCTGTTAGAAATACAGTTGTACACAGAGACGTGGATTTTATTCCTTCTCTACAAACTAAAGGAAAACTAAATTAATGTTGCTAATTTGCTATATAACACATTAACTAACCCGAATCTGCTGTCAGTAGAACGTACTAAAATGGGAGCTGCTCCATATTTCAGGGCCTTGAGCTACATATTGAAAACAAAGGAACGTGTAAAGTGGAGAATATTCAGTAAGACTACATGTCGACAATATCGGCCAGATGGTACATTTACGGTTATGTATCATGCATAACCATTGACTAAACGTGAAAAATGTTTATAGCAGACAACATAGCTGACTTCCACCCCCACCTCCATCCCCCGAAAGAGGACTATAATATAGCAGGTATATAAACACGTGCAAAAGACGAATAGATAGATAGTAAATGTGCTCTGGAGATTATTTAAACCTTCGGAAAACGACCTCAACGACAGCTAAATAGGTGGTGCAAGAGCCACTGTAAGTGTTTAGCTGATAAGAGCATAAATTACGTGCATGAGAGAGTACTTTATATGCCGCAAGACTGCAACCACTCAGCCCTTGTAGGACGAAGTTATATGAGCTCATCATATGTCCATGCAATTATCCAATCGCATGGAGGGGCAACCACTAGCACACAAACCCAATGAGACAGGACAGCAAAGTTCAGGGTAGGAAAAAAAAAAGTACAAAACTTATCAAGTTCAGAGTTCAAATGCAGATATCTTGACATCTGTTCATCACATATTAGGAAGTTGTCTAAGGTCCCCTAGTTTTAACATAAGACGATGACAGAAAGAGAGCATGCTTGCATATTCAGAGGGAGAGATCGTTCCTGATCATGAGTTACTGATGATAACCAAGAATGCTATCACAAGGCTGTTGGTACAATACAGCTCCAGAGACATTTGACTAGATTGCATAAAATTTTCTACAGCAAACACCCACCTGTGGTCATTCATACGGGGATTGCGCTCCCATTTTCTGCTTACTGGCTGATCTTGGACTCACAACCACATATTAATAGGTAGACAATTCAAGAATTTTCCATAATATTTGTACTACATTGCTATGAGTTCATCTAAAAATATTTCTTCTTTTAGTGGATTGTAAGGAAAAAACCACCCTGACTGACCACATATCCCAAGAAAAACAAATAAATGAAACAAGAGTCTCAAAGTAGTAGCTTGCATAAATCTTTTCCCACCATCTTTTTGGGGGATGGGTAGTGAGTGATTCTTTGGCCATACAAGAGTCTATTGGTAGCCGTGCTTAACATGCTAACATTCAAAATACACACATCTTTAACAGAAAGTCGCATAATCTTGTTTGTAAGTTAAGGATTGTCTACAAAACTGTCAAAGTAATGGCTATAAATTTGCATTGGAAAGTAATTTCTTTCTGAGCATATGTTATTGCTGCTAAATAGTGTCATTTTGTTCTCTGTATAGTAACTAAAAATTTGCAACACGTACCGGCACTTGAAGCAGAAGATTATTAAAAGACGAGCACAACATAATGTCAGACCCTGCAAATATTAAATGCGATAATTCATCATCGTAGTTGTCTATGAATCTCACATTTCCATCCTGCAGCGTGAAAGAATTGAACAGCGTATTAGTTTCAAACAATCCTGTGAGAAACACCTTAAGCGAGTTTAGTTTTTAAATCAGATAAAAAAATGTGCGCGCCAATCATTGGTCCAGTGTAAATAAGACCATAATATTTAGTGCTTGTTTGACACCCATTAATTTAATTTATGGTTTGCTACAGGATCATTTTCAACCACACTCACACAATAAAATATTCAACACGTATACCAAAAACTTTTCCCTACTTTTTAATCACACATTCTCCTAAAAATCACTATTCAAAACTCTTTTTTTCTACAATAATGGTTGTCAAACAGGCTATTAAAGGCCTCCAAACTGTAACCATGTGAAACAGAAATTTTTCAGTGCTCAAAATGGAAACTGTTGCTTCTCAATCATTTGTTCACAGGACCAGCATACCCGTGGAGTTTTAAAACAACTTAATGCAAAGTGATGCTTGACAATGAGACAGTGCTTAAATCACAAACAACAATGTCATTTATTTTAAGCCAACCACTTGGTTTAAGCAGCTGGAGACAGATCAACCTAGCTTCAGGCACAAGACATAACCCATTTAGATTTCTGATTTAATGTTAGTAACTATTGGATCAAGGGTAAATTCACGTTTCCAGAGGATTTGGGACTGTAACAGCTAGGGGGAGATTTACTAAGGCTTTCTTTCTCTGTTTACTTATCATAATAAAGTAACAGAAATTTATATACAATGATTCCAATCACAGGAAGAACTTACATTTTGCTCCACATTTCTGACCCAGGAATACATCAGAGTAAAGCAGTAACTTCTATATAGCAGGGATCAGGATGTACTTTAGAATGATGTAAATAGTACTGGCACGAACCTATTTTATATGCTTCCTGTTGAAGAAACCTACAAGTATAGGTTCTTCTAAGCTATCCAAACAAGATTTTTTATCTATAAATCAGGAACTATTCTTGTCCATTTCAGGCAGAAACGTTTCTTGCTCCCATTGAACCATATTTATTTTACAGAGTTAAAGATGTCTTCTATTGAAGATAGAGAAGAATCTTCATTCAGAAAGATCACAACCTCTATAGTCGAGATGATAATTATTCCTATTATTCATTTTATATTTCTTTTGTTGCTCTCTTTGTAAGTGATCAAATTTTCAGGAAAAATATTCGAAGTGACATTTTCACTTTGACCACCAAAGGAAGATATCCTCAATGAGGGTTTCATATTTATCTAAAGGAGGAAGTTAACACATTAACTATCTTGCTTGGGGAGTAAGTTTGCAAGATTGAACCTCAAAGGAATTGAGGGGGGTCTGCATAGGTGGTACTATTGCCGGTAGAGGGAAGTTGACTCTACCAATTAATAATATCGTCAATAGTTTAGTGATTCCAAGTATGATGGCTCTTGGAGAATAATCATGTAATGACTTGGATCATTGACTCTGGTGGAAGTAAAGTTCAACAAAATCATTTTATGTAAAGACACGAGATGTATGGACAAAAACAGGATTCCATTTTTTTATTTTTTATTTTTTGCTTTCAAATTACTTATGCTATCCAAGAGTTGATCCAGGTGATCTGACAGAGACTATTAAAAATCAAACCACAGTTTCCCATGAGAAAAGAGTAAATAAAACAAGAAATGTGAAGACACTGCCAAGTGCCAACGAGCTACTTATAGTTTGTACTGAACACACGTCCAGAGGTTCATATCTCAAGGGGTAATAATTGTTGAATTGGTTTAACAAAGGTGAGCTTACTCAGTTTTCTGGAAGAGCCTGTTATGAGAAAAATATGTTAAGAACTTGAGAGCTTGAAGTGGAATACATGAAAATGGTCTACACTACAGCAATCAATTTCAGTTCACAAAATAGCGAAGTACTTAAGATTCATTTATATACCTCACTCATCGAGGTCAATAAAAGGCTCCTAGAAAAACCATTAGCTGAAAGCAGAAAATGCAGGTAAAATACCTTCATTTCTTCCTTAAAAAATTCCAAGGCCATGCTTGTGCCTGTAGATTGACTAAATCCCATAAAGATAAACTGCAGAGAACCCACAAATGAATCAGATATGTAAACTACTACGAACAAAATAAAAGAAAATAAAAAACTCACTGGTTTACTGGTTAGTTAATGCTTTTGACTTGAAAAATTATAGTTAATGAAACGGGAAGCAGATGTCTTGGTACAAGTATTAAATTAAACTCACTTCAGTTATCATTATGTTTATCAGCAGATTTATTGATAAATCACTGTTTCTTTCTGAAAAAGAATTTTCTGATATGTGAGTGAAAACCTGAATGCCCTTTTTAGAAGCCATCCACACGAGCATCTTTAAGCTCTCCAGGTCAAAATCTGAAATGTCTGAGCATATGCATCCAACCTAGACATATATTATTGTTGAAATATGCTGAATAGTGGTAATATGTAGTCAGGTAACTTAAAACAGATATGGAACTGAAATAGGTCATGCTGACAATTAATGGAACACTGCACAAGTTGCGGACTGACAGGTGATTAGTTTATGGAAGAAAAGGCAGCATAAGACAATTTTTCTCTTTAGGTTCACTGTTCGCATATTTGGCTATTTTCCCTGTTTGATCTGGGGAAATTGCATTACATGTGCAAAAACTTTTAAGCATATTGCTAAAGAAATAGTTATAACAATATGCCTTCGAAGGAGATACCGTGCCAACTAACTTGAGAATGTTAGCATGCTTCCAAAGCGGGTAAATTAATTCTAAACTTCACCTGATCATATGGTGGCTTGTTAGATATTAATAAATATTCCAAACTGCTCAGTTCCATGCACTTAACGACAAAGCCAGCATATTTGAACTGGATCCCTAAGTTAACCTATTAGACATTAGATAGCTATCACAGCTGAACTCCCACGTGAACGCAAGAAAAGGATCACTATGACGGAAGTTCTTTCTTATTTTCTTTCCCTTTTTTTTGGCCTTCTCTTCTTTGTTTCCTACCAAGGGGAGTGGTCAAAAAGCATAATTTCCTTATCAACAAAATCAAGTCACCAAATTTGTATACACAAGGCGATATAAGCTAACGCAAGATAATTTTCCCACAAAATAATTATGTACAGAATTCGAGCACTGTCTATATCGGAAATCTTGACTGCACCACGTTTGTATGGATTGGAAAATGACCACAAACCATCTGAAAAGAAAACTTGGATAATGGTATGCATAATGTCACCAATGTCAAATCTCGGAGAATAGGATGAGAAATGGAGCTCTTCTACTGAAACGGCAACTTCATTTTGTACATAGCATGTCTAACAAATAAGTATTATAATCATTCTACTATAACACATACTTCTAACTTTGAACTACATTTATTGATTCAAACAACAAATCAGTCATTAGAAGTATATTTTTCCATTTAATATATTTTTTTATTTATTACTTTAATAATTATATTGATTTTCTCATAACTCAATTTTTTTCAAACGGATTGCTCTCGTAACCTGAATATCAAATTGCAACACTTTTGCAATCTGGCTGTCAACAACACTCTTGCAGTTACTCCATAATAAGCTACCTAGGGCTGAACACTCACGAGAATTTTGGATGCCTGTTGTGGTAAATCCAGGTGCCGCTGCAATGAAGCCTTGCACACAGATTTCCCTTTCACATTATCTGCATTATAGTTTTGTGGAAGAAATTTGTCAAGGGAAGGATCCCAGGTTGATTTATCAAATCCACAAGGAGCAATCAGCAATTTGTCCCTGCAACAAAGCTCAAACAAGAGTCGTATAGGATAAGGCATTGTCATTTCCCAATAGGATTTACATGAGAAAGTGGAAAAGAATCAAAAGTTAAATGGTTAAGGGTCCGTTTGTCATCGCTTTTGAAAAGCCAAAAGGAGCTTTTGACACCCAAAAGCAGTTTTTGAACTCGTTTGGCTAATTTTATGAAAATTCTTCTGATATTTAGAAGAGTTTGTAGAAGAAGCTAGTCCAGTGTGACTTCCTTTAAAAACAATTCCGGAATAGGGAACTCTTTTAAAAATTAGTTTCCAAATAAAAATTAATGTAACTTCCTCCAAAAACTCTTCTACAAGAAGTAGAAGCAGAAGCAACAATCATGCCAAACGAGTCCTAAGTAACTTTTATGTCATTACATTAAGTGCGTATAGCGCCTGTCTATTACTGATTTTTTGACCGTTAAAAAGCAACCTGGGGCCCACCAATGTGAGGAAGAAGTCAAAAAGGGCTGCTGGCAACGGTTAGATTTTTTATTAAAATCAAGCAAAAATTGCTCCCAAACAAGCACATATTCCTCCACTGGAAGGAGTTCATGAACAGAGAGAAAGAGAGGCAGGAAGACTAATAAGATAATAGGTTGGCTTAACAATCCAATTTTCAGAATTCCATAAGAAGCAAACATACTTGTGAATAGTTAAGGTGGGTTCCAAGCCATGACCCAATCCACTAATAATATGGTCTTTCGATTGTATGGATGGCATTATTATGACTTTATTGGAGTATACAACTCCACCCTGAAAATTGATAGAAGATATGAACCATGAAAAAAAGCACTAGCTTAATTGGTTATGATGTGGTGCAAGAAATAAATTAAATAAAACGCTCGACGTAAGAAGGGAATCTAAAATTAGATAAAATAGTTAGTAATGCTTGATTTGTATACGTTAATATATGTAGGCATTACATGTATGCACAAAATTATAATAATTGAACAAAATTTCAATTACTACACACTTTTTGAAACCTATTACTTGTTTGCTTCAGTTAAGATGTACAATACACGTAATTTACTACATCATACTCAACGAATAGTGCCACTTCTAATTAAAATTTTAAATTTACTATTAAACTAGAACCTCGAGAAAAATTTAGATTAGAGTTTTTCGCATACTCTTTAAATCAAATATATTTTACCCGTACCTATATAACATGCCAAAATTTTCCCAACTCATATTTACTAATTATGTCCATGACAATGCTCCCAAATAGATGGGATTGAAGCTAAGACACAAGTACAAATGAACATATGTCAAGGATATACAACGATCACTTGGGGTATGATTTAAGTTATTTTTGGCTAACAAATATGAAAGTTATCTATATAATTACGTTTTTAAAAATTTATAATATATTCCAACAATAGGATCAACAATGTATCGTAATTCTATGTAATCACAAAGAAGTTCCACATTCACAGTGAAGTATATTAAATAGCTCCTTCCCAAAAATGAAAACAAATGCATAGTATCCAATGCCTGCTATAAACACCTACCTTAATGTGTTAAAATCCGAAATCTGTATTTATGGGAAACATGTTGTAGGAAAGATTGTATAGCTGTAAATCTTCTAGGAAATCAGTGATTATTCTAGTTTCCTAGTTTAGCTCTAGATTTCCTAGAAGGTTTCCTATTTTCTAGGATTAGTTTCCTATTTTTCTGGGTTTCCTATTCTTTGTACTGGCTATATGAAGCCGTGTAACTATTCAGATTTTAATATGAGGAGTTAAAATATTTTTCCCTCTAAACTTTTATGGTATCAGAGCCGTAGGTTTAGCTTTTCTTTTCTGCCATGGCCGAAACCACTGAAATCAACCCAAATGTCTCTATTCAGATCACTACCGTCAAACTGAATGGCAGAAATTTTTTAGAATGGGCCCAGTCAGTGAAATTAGCTATTGATGGACGGGGAAAGCTTGGTTTTTTAACTGGTGAAGAACCACAGCCAAAGGAATCTGATCCCCTGTTCAAAAAATGGAGGTCAGAAAACTCCTTAATCACCACATGGCTTCTCAATTCCATGGAGGAGTCAATTAGGAAACCTTATTTGTTTATGTCAGCAAAACAAATATGGGATGCTGTCCGGGAGACGTACTCAGATTTGGAAAACCATTCTCAAGTGTTCGAGTTGAAGACAAAACTATGGAACGCTAAACAAGGAGATGTCGATGTTACCTCTTTCTTCAATCACATGCTAACCTTGTGGCAGGAACTCGACATGTGTTACAACGAGGAATGGGAGAGTCCCAAAGATTTAGCAAGGTTAAAAAAACGTGAGGAAACTGATAGAATTTTTATGTTTTTAGCAGGAATTAATTCAAGCTTTGATGATGTCAAAGGAAGAATACTTGGACGCCGGCCACTACCCTCAATCCGGGAAGTTTTTTCAGAGTTGAGACAGGAGGAAAGCCGAAAAAGGGTAATGGCAGGATCATTCTCACACAACAACGACCTTGATAGCTCTGCCCTTATCACAAGGAACACTGAAGCCGAATCTGACAAAAAGAAGAAACCGTGGTGTGAGCATTGCAAACGTCACTGGCATACCAAGGAGACATGCTGGAAGATTCATGGCAAACCACAAAACTGGCAGCCAAGTTGGAAGAGGAAACAGGAGGGAAACAAAGCTATGAATACCACCTCTGAGACTTCTACAGAGCACAAGTCTACTTCTGGAAATTCCAGTCAATTTCCATTCACTAATGACCAGATTGAGCAACTCTTGAAACTCCTAAAATCTCCACATGATCTTCCATCATGTTCCTATGCAAATCAAGGTAATTATGGATCTTGTTTTTCAACCCATAATATGGAACCGTGGATCATAGATTCCGGTGCCACAGATCACATGACAAGCTTTTCGCATTTGTTCCACTCTTATAGCCCATGTGCAGGAAACAAGAAAATAAAAGTGGCTGATGGATCGTTCTCAGCCATTGCCGGAAAGGGTGAAATCAGAATTTCACCATTCTTAAAGCTGAAAGACGTCTTACACGTCCCACGATTGTCTTGTAATTTACTGTCAGTCAGTAAATTAACTAATGACCACAATTGTCGAGCTAATTTCTCTCCGTTTCACTGTGTATTTCAGGATCTGGCATCGGGGAAGACGATTGGCAATGCTAGACTCAATGGCGGACTCTACTATTTTGATGATGGATCCCTTCAAGCAAATTCAGTTTCTAATTCTGATTTAGGTGCTAGTTCTAATTCTGGTATGAATAATGTAATGCTTTGGCATTTTAGGCTAGGACACCCAAGTTTCTATTATTTAAAACATTTGTTTCCAAATTTATTTTTAAATAAAGATCCATCATCTTTTGTGTGTGAAATTTGTGCCATGGCAAAAATGCATCGATCTCCTTATGTGCCTCGCCCATATTCTCCGTCAAAACCTTTTTCACTAGTACATAGTGATATTTGGGGGCCCTCAAGAACTCCCACTATCATGGGAAAACGATGGTTTGTAACTTTTATTGATGATCATACAAGAATGACATGGGTATATCTTATGAAAACAAAATCTGAAGTTGAGATCATTTTTAAAACCTTTTTTAATATGGTTTGTACTCAATATGAGACTAAAATAAAGGTTTTAAGAAGTGATAATGGTAGGGAGTATTTTTCAAAACTGTTGAGTAATTTTTGCTTGGAAAATGGAATAATTCAACAAAGTTCTTGTGTAAATACTCCTCAACAAAATGGAATTGCTGAGAGAAAAAATAGACATCTTCTTGAAGTTGCACGTGCACTCCTCTTTACAAACCATGTACCGAAAGTTTTTTGGGGTGATGCAATTTTGCATGCCACGTTTTTGATAAATCGTATGCCATCAAAAGTTCTGAAATTTGACACACCAATAAACAATTTTTTGAAGGCTTTTCCTCAATCTCGGCTTCAATCCCACCTTCCATTAAAACTATTTGGCTGCACCGTTTTCATTCATAACAAAGATCTCCATCACGACAAATTTGATCCAAGAGGAAAAAAATGTGTTTTTTTGGGATATTCTCCCACACAAAAGGGGTTTAAGTGCTATGATCCTCAAAAGAGAAAATACTTTGTCACATTTGATGTTCAATTCCTTGAAAATCAATCATTTTTTAGGCCTCATCTTCAAGGGGAGAACACTAGTGCAGATTCGACCTTAGGGGGAGGGGGAGAAAAAAATTCAGAAAAAAATTCAGTATTTAGTTTTGAGCAACACCAAGGTTTGTTCTTTCCTATTCCCGTAATTGATAGTTCCACGTTAGATTCCGACTTTGTCGAAAAATCAAACACTGAAAATGACTTGAATGTTCTTTCTAAAAATGTCTTTTCTGAAAATCAAAATCTGCCTAATGAGTCTCCAAGAAACCGAGCCATTAATCAGTCAGATTTCCCTCAAAATTGTCAGTTTTTTCAAAATGACACATTGGAGGAAAATAATGATTTAAATAATGAAAACTTGGTCCCTGAAATCAGTAGTCCTACTACAATTGGAAATAAGACTATAAATCGTTTTGGAAAAGTATTTTCTCGAAGGGAATTAAAATCAGGAGTAGAAGCCAATATTGAGCTTCATGGCCAAGAGACAACCCCAATGACAGATCACGAAATACCAGGTACTGATTCTTCCTCTTTAGATCTTAATATTCCAATTGCCATTAGAAAAGAAACAAGGGAATGCACTAGGCATCCACTGTATCCTATGTCCAAATATGTTTCTTACAAGAAATTATCTCCTCAGTTTCATGCTTTTGTCTCTAAACTTTCTCATGTGGAGATTCCAAAGGATATCAAAGTTGCCTTACAGGTTCCTGAATGGAAAGCAGCTGTTTTGGAAGAGATGAATGCTCTGGAGAAGAATCGGACTTGGGAAATAGTGGAGTTGCCAAGGGGAAAGAAGACAGTTGGCTGCAAATGGGTGTTCACCATCAAGTTCAACTCGGATGGATCATTGGAGCGATACAAGGCCAGATTAGTTGCCAAAGGATTTACACAAACCTATGGCATTGACTATTCTGAAACTTTTGCTCCTGTAGCCAAACTAAATTCAGTGCGAGTCTTGTTGTCCATTGCAGTGAATCTGGATTGGCCATTACAACAACTGGATGTGAAGAATGCCTTTCTGAACGGTGATCTAGAAGAAGAAGTGTTCATGAATGCTCCCCCTGGATTTGAAGATAAATTTGTGAATAAAGTTTGCAAACTAAAAAAATCCCTCTATGGCTTGAAGCAGTCTCCTCGGGCCTGGTTCGAGAAGTTTACCAACTCAGTCAAAAGGCAAGGATACTTGCAGTCACAAGCAGATCACACAATGCTTTTCCGAAGATCACAAGAAGGAAAGATTGCAATCCTTATTGTGTATGTTGATGACATAATTGTGACAGGTGATGATGTGCGAGAAATAAGCAGATTGAAGAAGTGTTTGGCTGAGGAATTTGAAATTAAGGACCTTGGAACTCTCAAGTATTTTCTAGGGATGGAATTTGCAAGATCTAAAGAAGGAATTGTAGTAAGCCAAAGGAAGTATATTCTAGACCTTCTCAAAGAAACAGGTATGAGTGGGTGCAAACCAATAGACACTCCTATTGATCCAAATGTTAAACTTGGAAAAAGTGAAGGGGATCAAGTTGATACAACTAGATATCAAAGGCTTGTTGGTAGACTAATTTATCTTTCTCACACAAGGCCTGATATAGCCTTTGGTGTGAGTTTGGTGAGCCAATTTATGCATACTCCTGGGAAAATCCATCTTGACGCTGTTTATCGGATTCTTAGATATCTTAAGGGTTCACCTGGAAGAGGACTATTGTTCAAGAAGACTAACAACCGGGCCATTGAAGGATATACTGATGCAGATTGGGCGGGATCTATCACTGACAGAAGGTCTACTTCAGGCTATTGTGGTTATGTATGGGGTAATTTAGTTACATGGCGGAGTAAAAAACAGAGTGTAGTAGCTCGCAGCAGTGCTGAAGCGGAGTTTCGAGCTATGGCAAACGGTTTATGTGAAATAATTTGGCTGCAAAGAGTGCTAGAAGACTTGAAACTAAAACCTGAGGGACCAATGAAGCTATACTGTGACAACAAAGCCGCCATCAGCATAGCCAATAATCCTGTCCAACATGATCGAACCAAGCATATTGAGATCGACCGTCATTTCATTAAGGAGAAGTTGGAATCAAGAGCTATTTGCTTACCATTTGTGCCCACAGCACAACAAATGGCAGATGTTTTCACTAAAGGGCTTTTTAAACCAGGGTTTGACTCATGTATAAGCAAGTTAGGTTTGAAAGATATTTTCCACCCAACTTGAGGGGGAGTGTTAAAATCCGAAATCTGTATTTATGGGAAACATGTTGTAGGAAAGATTGTATAGCTGTAAATCTTCTAGGAAATCAGTGATTATTCTAGTTTCCTAGTTTAGCTCTAGATTTCCTAGAAGGTTTCCTATTTTCTAGGATTAGTTTCCTATTTTTCTGGGTTTCCTATTCTTTGTACTGGCTATATGAAGCCGTGTAACTATTCAGATTTTAATATGAGGAGTTAAAATATTTTTCCCTCTAAACTTTTAATTACATCCTAAGATTATATAGTCATGGTGCTTGCGGTTCTAATTTTGACAAAGAGTAATTAGCACAAAGATGGTAATGAGACAAATTATGTACAATGTATTAATATACCTGTGTCTGAGCATCATCTCCAGTTACAATATTCCCCACAGTCCGAAGAGCAGGCACGATAACAGTAGGCGATGGATGACTTCATGAAAAACAAGATTCTGTTAGCACCATAAGTTTGATAATTTAAATGTAATTTGACGAGGGATGGGGGTGGGGGGGAACCCAACTGAGTTTGGGGAATGAAAACAACTAAGATAGTAACAAAGTAATAAACAAGCAGAGATCCTTGTAGGGAAAAAGAGCATACAGCAGCAGCTCCACAAGTCGTGTACAGACACCTGCCTCAATGACAGCCTGAATTTTATCATTTGTTCCATCAGAAAGATACGAAAGTGCCCAGCAAGCATCAGTCAAAACCTCTTCATCATTCAAATGGATAAGTTGCTGAAGAACTGGCAATGCAGGTTTCACCTGACCAAAATTCCAAGAAGCAACAAAATAGTAATCATCTGGCTTATTACGATCACAGAGTTCTAAACCTAGGATATTTAGCATTGTAATGTCTGCAACGTGCAAATCCTTAAAATTAAAGGCAACATATCTTATTATAAGAGAATGTCACACCTGCTCAAAAGGCGTTGGTGGCTTCCCACGACAGAAATTAGACAAGGTCCATGTAGCATTTCTGAGCATGGAGAGCTTTGAATTATTATTTAACTGAGCCAGCAATGGCATAAGTGCACCATGCCCTAGGACAAGATCCCTACAACTTGGAGAATCACCAGCAACATTACCCAAAGCCCAGACTGCCTGCTTAACTGAAAGCAGTTAATGGATAATACTGGCAGCGACAAATGACTATGGATCAACAACAATGATAAATTTAGGTGCTGTATTTATTTGGAACTCCAAGCGTCAAACAGAGACGCAAGAATATGTTCGAAGGATTCTAGGAATTGCAATGCCACAAAAGAGGACCAAGAAGCTACCTGTTCACGGACATCATCACTCGCAGAACTAAGAAGTTGCACAAATTTAGGAACAGCACCATGTTCAATGACAACTCGAGTGTGTTCCGAGGTCCCAGATGCAACATTAGTCAGAGCCCATGCGGCTTCGAACTAAAGAGAAGAAGATGAGGCCTTACGAATTGTCTAGAAGATATACCGTAAAAAATATAAAAATAAAAATTCACATATAGACTAACTTGCAGCTGAGGCACATCATGCCTTCCAAGAAACTCCACAAACCGAGGAACGACACCAGATTTTATCACCTCATCAATTGGAGGGCTTCGCTCTAAAGCATAGAGGTTTCACAGAAAATTTCATTAAGGGGTACATCCCAGAAATATAGGAAATGCTAAGCTTTTGGAAACAATCTTACCAATTGATAGAAGTTTTCTAAATTGAGTAGTTGCCTCCACTTGAGCACTAGGATCATCAGACCACACTCCTTGTACCATCAAAGGAATACTTTCTAACTGTCAAAACCAGAAAGAAATAAAAACAAGCATCAAGATAAAACAAATCACAACTGGAAAGCAAAAATATCTCCTCAGCAAGTATAGCCCTTTCCCCAGTCCTCAAGTTATGATAGCAGCTCTCATACACATCAAAGTCTAGAATATCCATATAGACACCAGAATCAAGTATCACATGGGAGGTAGGTACAACTTATATCTAATACACCATCCTATCCCAGGTCAAACTCTAACCCTCCAGAACTTAACAATCACGAGCTTCTAAAAAGTTGTTCATTATCCAAACCTATAAGTACGCATCACAAGGAGCAGTTTGTTATCTAATTACCCTTGAAAAGAATTCATTCCCATCAAGACGAAAGTTTCCAAACAAAACTGATGGGAAAAAAACTAGGTAAATCCAAAGTGAATGGATTCACTCCCATGGCCCAACAAATTATCACTCGTGAAGTTGACGTTCATGATACTTATTCTACAGCATAAGAGGAGAAAATAAAAAATCTGACAAGAGATAAAGCGTGTGCATTAAAGCCAGTCAGTTGTCTTAGTTGATAAAAAGGGTTGGAATTTGGAAGACGCTAAGAAGATACCGTATGTTGCTACAATTAAGAACCGAATCCAAGCACTCGAGACAGATCACTGGCACATTAAAAGATATGGTACAGTATTCTAATTAAAATTTAAAACAATAAAACCAACCAGTCACGACAATTTAATAGCTTTAGATTTATATTCTCCATAGATTAACATGCAGCTTGAGGCAACAACTATTGATATGATTATGGTATAATATCCACCATTTCGGGATAAAATTATCAGTCAAAAATAAACATATGCTACCGATATCTCTACTATGAACATTAGAAGATCTGACACAAAAAACAGGAATAAGTGTTGGCAAACAAAATTCAGTACCATCTGTTTAAGGAATAAGATCCAGTTTGAGGACAAGAAATTGGATGAGGAAAGATCTAGTAGGCATTTAATCCAATGGCCACAGGAAGCACGGAGATAAAAGTCAATAACCATATCAAGGATCAATCGTGTTTTCATATTGCAAATTGCAGATCACCTCAGCATCACTCTTCCCACTGATCCTGTGAATCTTTAAATGCCCACAACAAATCAAATGAATCCTAATTTCAATAAGTGCCTCAATGCAGTGAGCATTCTTGAACAAAAATTGTGCCACAAATATAAAGTATACAATTGAAACATGGACAAAACTAATAAAACTTCAAATGTCAATATCAAAATTTCAGGAGAGAGAAATAGTCTTATGAACCCCAGTCATTCCCAGCAGTAAATTAGCAATTGGAAAAAACTAAAATAATTGTCAAACAAATCAAACTTTAACCAAGCACTTGAAGTTCATAATTCAAAATAGAAAGATCAAATTTGACAGTAGAAAAGGTATAAAACCTAGCTGTCAATAAAAACCATTCCTCGACCATAATACCACCAAGATCAAATTTTGACCCCAAGAGTAAGTCCATTAAGATAAATTAACTATAGCTCTGACAACAAAAAACCAATCGTCACATTGGGTTCAGCTTAATTTTCCCATTCACAACTCACACCACCAGAATCTAACCACTCAACTTTATGTCATATGATTTTTGCAAACGGAGATAACATAAACTCCATTTTCTTTCCTTTTTTTTTTTTTTGTGTCATAACTCATAAATCTAATTTCAGCAATTAAATAGTCCAACTTTCTAGTTAGCCCATAATAGTCTCAGAGATCAAACATCATATCTCAGACTGTTCACTCAAGAAAGAAAATTTCCCATTTTCCAACATTATCATGACAAAACATCTTGATTCATAACAAGACCCGTCTATCAAAAATATAAAAGAAGGCAACTTCATTCAAACCACCCGGAAAGTATAGGTCAACTACTCTCATCCAACAATCTATACATTTAACTATACCTACTAAAAATTTTGAATTACAGTAAAATCCATTAAATAAAACTCTTTTACCCTCATTCCCTCTAGTGATCTCACACAATCCAACTTCAATAAATCTGAACTTTAAACAAAAATCCATTTCACACACCCACTCTAAATCCCATTTCACTAATAACAACCAATATAGATCACTAAGTAGCAACATATAATATCATATATTAACCACTATAATCATATTTATAGTAAGTAAAAGTGGTAGTAGTCTACTATTATTACCTTTCTCTCCACAACATCAGGAGCTTGGGAGGGATCAAGAGGGAAGTGTTGCTGGAAGTTGTTGTTCAATAGTCCCTCGCGTCGCTTCTTGAGGAGATTGTCCTCACGTTTGTTCTTCCTGATCTCGACCATATTGTCCTCCCTCCTCCGCCGCGCCTCCTCAGCGTCCACCCCGATTTTGTACCCCTTCTTCCGCACATCCGCTCTGTTGCTCGGCCGCAGCGACATTTTCGCAAAACTAAACTCCGATTCAATCTTCTTAATCACTTTTTCCTGGGTTTACGCAATCTGCTTGACGAACTGTCGCACAGAAAGGGATGATGAAATAAAGTGGAGGAAATACACCAAACAGGGAGATCGTGAGTCGGGATTGCGGGTGACGAATCTTGAAGTCGTTGTGTGGGGTCAGGGGCCGTCCGGGCCAGTCTATGGGCTGGCTCTGGGCCGGACTTCGTCGATCCAATTCAATTTTGCGGACCTCGCACCTCGGACCAATAGGACAGGCATAGGGGATTTTTGGTTAATTTCCTTACGTGGAAATTACACCATTCCCTATTTTTCAAGATTGTATATTCTAAAATCAGATTTGAACTTTTAATTTTAAAAAATCAGATATTTTTTAATTAGANGATTGTATATTCTAAAATCAGATTTGAACTTTTAATTTTAAAAAATCAGATATTTTTTAATTAGATACATTATAATTATATATATTATAAATATAATTACCCAAACCCACCATAATATAATTACCCAAATCCTAATCAAAATATTTTCATCATCTTCTCTCGTCTCACCGTGTTCTCTCTCCTCACTCTCTTCTCTGCGCACGGCCGCTTCTCCGACGCATTCATTCCCAAGACCTCGGCGCAGTACCGCCATAAGATGGAGAAGCTCCACACGACAATGCTGGGGAGACTCGATGTTCCGATTTACAGGATTTCATCCTCCATGAAGGTTCGGATCTGCGGCGGAGTTCTGGTACTGGATATGCCGCGATGTTCTAGTTCTGGTAATGGCGTTGTGGCGATGGCGGTGATTTTGTGGATTTGGTGGCAACGGTGGTTGGGTGCGGTTGTGTGGTAGATCTGGCACTGTTGGTGGTGGATCCGATGTTGGGGAGGTGGTGGATTTGGCACTATTGACAGTGGTGAGGTGGTGATGTGCGATGTCGGTCGTGCCGGCGAGATGGGGTTGGAGGTGACACTGATTATTTTGTGAGTGGTTATTGGTGACTGTGATTGTTGGTGATCGTGATTAGTTTGTGCGTGAGGCGGTGGGTGTCGGGCGTACCGACGATATGGGGTTGGAGGTGACTGTGATTATTTTGTGAGTGTAATCGAGTGTGACCAATTAAAAGTGTGACTATGACTCACTGTAATCGAGTTGTGACAAAAAATAATGTGTGACCAATTAATTTGAGAATATCATCAATAAAATAAATGAGTTGTGACCAATAAAATCTTGGATTTGTCATCGATGCATAATATGTGACCTAAAAATTGTTACTGTAACTCACAATTTATTAAGTTGTGATCGAGTTGTGACCAATAAAAATGTTGATTTTGTGATTGATGAATAAGTCGTGACTTATAAAATTCCTATAAAATACCTATAAAATTCTTGATTTGTGACCATAAAATAAGTTGCGACCAATAATTTCATAAACTGTGATCGATTTGCAATGAATAAATGAGTTACTAAAGTCATAGTTTACTGGTCACAAATTTGAGTTCACAAGTCACGGTCATTTTGTATAGGTCACAAATGAATATAGACGAGTCACGGATCAGTATGATCAATTAATTTGATAGTTAACTGTGACTAATTAATTCGTCGTTAAGGTTAGATCATTGTCACAGGCTTGAATTCACAAGTCATGGTCATTTTTTATAGGTCACAGATCAATATAAACAGGTCACATGTATTTTTAGAGTCATGGTTCAAAAATACAGGTCACATTTACCGGAATAGTCGCTGGAACGATCATCAACATAGTCATCGGAATCGGAGCAGTCGTCGAAACGGTCACCGGATAGTCGTCGGAATCAGAGTAGTCGTCAGAACGGTTGCCGGAACGGTAGGGGTTGTGGAGGTGGGGTGGAATTTCAATTGGATCTCTATATATTCAAGGTAACTTACAAAAATACCCTTAAAATTAGAGGTCTTTTGAAAAATTATATGAAAAGTATTTTTGAAGTAAAAAATAATGTGTCACACAATGTCACTTTTTTATTAAAAATAACAACCAAAGTCACTTTTATTAAAAAAGTGATGTTTGTCACTCAAAAAAATGATAGAAATTTCAATAAAGTGACAAACGCTAAAAAAAATGATGAAAATTATATAAAAAAAATGACAAGACAATAGTTCAAAAAGCAACGTAAATTTAAAAAAAGTGACAAATTCAAAAAAACGAAAGAAAATAAAAATAATGACAAATACTAAAAAAATGACAAAATTCAAAAGAAGTGACAAACTCAAAAAAGTGATAGATGTTAAAAAAGTGACAGAAATTCAAAAAAAAGTGACAAACACTCACAAAATGATAAAACAACAATCAAAACTTATATTTGTCACTAAAAAAGTGAAAAAGAAGTAATATACAATAAAAAAAAATGATAGAAATGATAGAAAAAGTGATTAACACTCAAACATAACAAATAAAAAAAGTGACAAACACAAAAAAAAAAAAAAAAAAAGAGTAACAAACCACCAATCAAAATCTTAAAATGTCTCTTTTTCATTATACAATGTCACTTTTTAAAATTAAATGTCATTGTATGTCACTTTTATTAAAAAAGTGATGTTTGTCACTCAAAAAGTGACAAAAATTCAAAAAAAGTAACAAACAATTTTAAAAAAAAGTGACAAAAATTTAAAAAATAGACAAATACTAAAAAAAGTGACAAAAATTCAAAAAAGTGAGAAATACTACAAAAAAGTGCTTGAAGTATCGTATCCACCTTCATCGGGAAGTTTTTGAAGCGAAATCAATGAAATAATGCCTCAATATCTGCAATTTTTGGCAACTACAAAGGCACCTTTTTGGATCAATGTATACCTTTATTTCGCTTACAAAGATGATCCCAATAGGGTTTCTTTAGATTATGTGCTTTTCAACCCTAATTCAGGAATGATTGACTCTAACACAAAGTTACATTATGACAACATGTTATATGCACAAGTAGATGCTGTAATATTTGTCATGTCTAAAATGGGGTAAGAAGGGATAGAAGTGATGGTATTAGAAACGGGTTGATCGTCAAAAGGTGATCCGGATGAAACAGATGCAATTGCTGAGAATGCAGCAATATATAATCCGAATTTGTTGAGAAGGCAACTGATAGATGGACACCTTTTATTAAAAATTGACATTATTACAACATCTTAATACAAAGCTCATAGGCGTCCTCCAACCTCTTCAATCTTCCCCTTACAAAGCCCTTGAATCAAAACCCCATAACTAAATGCATTTGGAATGATCTCATTACTCTGCATTTTCTTAAAAATTCTCATTGCATCTTCAAGCTTCTGTGCCTTGAAAAAGCCTTGCACTACATTTTACAAAAGTGACATACATTTTATTCAAAATAGTGACAACACTTAATCAAAACCTTAAAATATATCATTTTATGCAAATTCAACCACTCTTCCACCTCCACCAACACCAAGTCCAACTCTGCAAGCAAAAGGTCGCTCAAAACATTACAACAAACACTAGCCTTTAGTTTCAATTGAGACTTCGTAAAATGATATACAAGTAACAAAACATGACATTTGCATTCATCAAAACATGATTTTGCCCTTAACACATTGTCAACATATCCCTGGGTCTTTTGCCCCTATTAACTAAATCGAGATTGTTTAAGAAATAATAAACTTAAGCAACCAAAAAAAAAAGGGGAAAACAAATTAATTTGAAAAAATGTGTTTATATCTGCCAAACAGGAAGAATAACAAGGAAATTCATAGACAAACACATAGCATAAATATGCATAATAATTGAACACCCAATAATCACCAGTATAAAACATAACAACAAACATGGAATTGATAATCAAATTGGGAATTTTGATTCACATTCTCTCGTACCAAAATCCTAACCCATAATCTCAATAGATTCATTCGTGTTCGATGCCTACCTATAAGTTTTTTAATTGGTTGATAACTTATTGCAAACGCTTATATATGGATGTAACTATTTTTATTATTCACAAGTGGTGGTTAAAAATGTGACACTTATTTTTCGATGGATGCAATTCGAAGTATAGTGACCTAATATGTGAAATTGTAAAGACATTGATGCGAATGGTCCCTAACCTACAGGTTTGTAGTAGGGGTGTCCAAAAGTCCCGAACCGAACCGGACCGAACCGAACCCGAACCGAGCGGTTCTTCATAAATTAAATACCCGAACGGGTACCCGAATCGAGAACCGACGGGTTTGG
>CAIGRT010109609.1:0-16935 GCA_903798405.1 Fraxinus platypoda | reverse complement strand
GTGCGCTTGCGGTACGATTTTCAGCTAACAGTACTTAATTAGATCATATCATTTATTAAGAGATAAATATCAAATTGTAAAATCAACTACCTTTAAATTTGTGGATCATATTGAGGTCTTTTAAAACTTAATATTGTATAAGGATCGGTGTTCTTTATTTGTAAGTCACCGAAAGCATTATAAATGTTTGGATTACACCATAACTCAATCAAATATAGTGAAAAGACTTTACTCGTGACGAAGAGCTTGATAACGAAGAACGTATATCATTGTTTGGATCGAACCTCCACAATTACATCGTCTGCTCATTGTCTTCCCTTTTACTTATTACTTTCGTATTTGTACATTTTTGTTTGATCGACTTATTCATTTTTTTTAAATTTGCTTAAATTTGAATTAATTTTTCGAAAAAGTTTTAATAATCAATTCACCTCCATCTTGGTTAGTTATTTTTTGACTACCAATTTGTTTTTTTAGAGTTTTAAACGAAATTACTTATCAATAATTGCTTCTTAATCTCAAAAATGACAGGCTACATAGGTTGCTGATTACTATCATCAAGCTTATAAATTGATTTTGTAATAATTTCCAGATGACATTTTATTATAAATGCTAAATAAAGTAATAATCATCAATTTATATGTAATTATATATTCATCAATTTGCTATATATAATTAATGACGATTAGTATTAGTCTAAGAGATAGTTGACGGAGGACGAAAACGTGAAACCTATTGTTAGAGAGTCGAGGATTTTATTTCTTTTTGTCTTCATATCACTTTCTTGAACTAGAGCATTATAATTCTTTTATTTATTTTTTTAGAATAAATATTCATCATTGGATTAGATAAATAATAATTACAATTACTAATTATTTATTTAATAATCATTTCACTTGTCAATAATTAAAATTGCAAGTCTTAATTAACACAAGCTTCATAACAATAATAATTTCGAATTTGCAAGACGACGTCATTCCATTGGTTGGAGGAAGCTTCTGATCTAGTGTGGTGTGTGGCTTAGATAGATACAACCCGAGTTACAGCAAAATGTCAAAAACAGAACCTTTTATGAAAGTGACGCAATGATATTTGCCCTGAATATCAACACACGTGTTGACACAATCTAATTTTATTCAATAATAGACTAACTTCATTATAAAATGGTTTAAATTTATATAATTCTGTCTAATTTAACTATGAAAATCGATGACGTAACAATAAATCACATATAGTCATTAGTTGATGTAATAGAACATTTAATATTATTCATAAAGCAGTGCTTACCTATCTATATTCCATGTGATAAGGTCACATTCTCCAATGAATTCAAATGCATCCTAAATTTATAAGAGAATAATGACTGATGGATAAACAACACTTACAAATAGCAAATATTCAAAGTTATGTTTCTTTGACATTTATATATTCAAAGTTCATGTTATAATTGCAAATATTTTGATTTTGGGGGCAATCTTCAACTCTTTCAAAGCTTTGCACAACTCACTTTTCTCTATTTTAACTACATATACTAGTCTTTTGCTCGTACAATGCACGGGCTGTGCTATTTTGAAGGTATTGTTAGCGTGTCAAAATATTGCATTATGGATGACAAGTGTGCACAGTTAAATAGTAATAACTTATACCAAGTAATTGATAAAATGTAGGGAACTCATGGGATCAGCCGGAATGTCAAATTTTAATTGCAAATCCCCACAAACCACGATTGAGAATGATTCAAAATGAGAGTGTGAACATTTTATTTGATTGCGTAGGGGAAAAGTAAAGAATTAAGTACCAATTTGACCATTTGAATAAATAATATTTACCTATGAAAGCTCAAGAGTGGAAAGTTAAGAAAATAAATTACTGCGTGTATTTCTTATTTAAAAGGCATTGCAGTAGCTATGCAATCAGGAAAAGAATGCAACAAAATATTTATTCAAAATGGAATATAAATGTTTTAGGTCATGAACCTGCATAGAGGGAAGTGCAAGAAAGAATGGAGGTTTAGAAAATTCTTCTAGACTTGTATTTCCAGTCCTCACAATAATAAGCATGGATTGAAAGTTCCAACACATAAAAGCACCCCTAAATAAGATGAAAATGTTACTTGCAATTAGCTAATATGGTAGGTAATCAATATCCCCATTAAACTCCCTTGCTATTCCCTTTCTATGATATGAGAAAATGAAATAATCTTCACCAGAGCGACTGATATGAAAACCCATGCACCCCATCTGACAAGCTAACAGTAGTCATGTTTTCAAATAAGCATAAAGTAAAAATAAACAATAATAGAAATTTGATTGAATTAATAATGAGATGTCAAGACGGACAGGCCAGACCCGTCCAATACAATCTTGAAAGCATTAAATAATTTAAATGCTTATTCAACTTACGTATGTACTGATTGTATAAACCAACACTTCAACTTTGCAAAGAAATAAAACAACAATAGAAAAGTTTAGCATATTAAGTCATTTTGTACATCATATGGCAATCCTCTCATAAGATAAGATGAGGTTTAGATAAGATGAGGTTTTAAACCACAATCACAAATTCGCTGAATTTCAACTAAGGAAATTATTTAAATGCACAAGCACGCATGCATATATATATTTTTTCCTATTCTTTCCTCAAAATAAATGCTTCGTTATTCCTCTTTTAGTCGGTCCTTATAGACTTGGCCGAGGGATGCTGACGTTAACTTTCAAACATAGAAATTATATATGAGATTCACGTAAAAGACATTCAGAAAAACAAAGTATTGAGAAGCCGTTAAAGTGAAAAAATAATGCACATTGTAGCAAGTGATGCTAATGTTAATGACAGCAGAAAGTCAATGGTCACTGAGATTACCAGTGGCTATGGGGGAGGAAGAAAGGTTAGAGTACATGTTATACCATGGTTTTCGAAGCTCCTCTTCAATAAGAGACATAGCCACATCATCTGAAAATGATGGAACCTACACCAACGATGAGACAAAAAATTAGCAACAAAAGAACAGTTGAGGATGAAAATTAGAATTAAAAAAAAAGGCCTTGCTAAAAATGTAAAAATACCTCAAATTGAATTTGTGCACAGAAGTATATATTAAATCATTACAAGATTGATAAGAGTGTGCATAAATTTTGAATCTCAATCATCTCTATAACATATAACAATCACCAGAGATGGATACGACAAAGATCCAGGGAGGTCAACCATCCTACTATTTAAAAATATCTAGATGATACTTGAACATCATGGCCTCCACCATATATAACAACAAACTATGCAAAAATGGATCCTATCATATATGTTTGCTAAAATCTATGCATTTGGTTTTTGTTCTAATATGAACAGATATTTTTGATAAAGTTGGTTCCACATACCTTTTATAGACTATAGTTGGCATGTCATCAATGTTTTTGATAAACTTTGACTTGTTGCTTCCATTTGAAATATTTTTATTTATCATTGATTAACATTTTTGGCGATGCTTCTAGTATGCTAGTTTGACAAATAAATAAATAAAAGCATCTTATAAGCAGCAACCTGAAAATGTTAGGTTTACCTGCAAAAAGGTTCGTTATTACATTTGTGTGCTCTTTTAAAAGCATCTCTCCAGTCAAAACTATTCCAAATAGAAACGTTCTCTTCTGTGTGAAAAGCACTTGCTACAATTAACTCCAAACTTAAATGACCCAATCCAAATGAAATGGGGGCAATCACCTTCATGTTTCTGTAGAGGCAACAACCAGTAACCATTGAGACTAAAGATATTATTTAAATGGAGATGAAAATGCAGGAAAATCAAGAGCAAGATTTTCAATTAAAAAAGGAAATTGATTAGTAAATTCCACGACTGCAACTGAATAAGATTGCATGAACGTCTCTCCTCCCTTTTTATTATCATCACAAGTGTCACTCATCTGCATATTTGTGTTATGCACTGGATCATGTTATAGTTCGCTTGTGGAAAAAAGCAGAACTATTAAATATTTCAAAAGTTAAGCATGGGCATAAACTGGGTTAAAAAGCATAGGAGGAGGACAGGAAGGGGAAACAATTACAAATATATAATGAGATAGTACATTTTTAGAGAATAAAAGTAAAGACGTCAGGAAAAAAATTTATTGTCAACTAATAGAGCTAGTAAGAAGTAATTGCACAATCACTAAATTAACAAAATAATTTGTATCTGCATTAAATCAAATCAGTTGGTTCATATATAAGCAGTAACTTGGAAATTACCAAAATCCATGTCTGATAATGGCTCTTCTTCAAAATCAGGATTACTACCAGTATCTTCTGAACCACGGTACCTTGTTACTGATTCCATGTCTTTCATAAATTGATCCACATCAAAATTCACATCTTTTATGCTTCTACTAAGAAAAATGAAGTATGATTAATGTCCATAAAACACAAATTGAATTCATTAAACAAAATCTTGAAACAAAATTCACACAAAGATAGAGAGAGCTTAAACAATTCAAATTTATTAACACCTTATTGTTAGCGATACTGCTTCAGCTATTAGAGAATTCACAACTATCACACAAGGCAAAAGACGTGAATTGCTAGAAGAGTGGGGTCTTAAACTCCACAATGTTCCTCGTGATGGCATAGCTTTATAAAGGTGATGCTCATACAAGGATCACAGTGGATGCATAGGCCCCTAGAGATGAGAAAGAAAGGGCATAGTACGTTACGCTCTAACTTGAGACTAAATAGCGCAGGACATACAAAATTACTTAAGGTTCATAATGAACCTTCTTTATGGGCAAAAAGGTCTTAAAGTGCTTAGCAAGGTATACAACGAAGAATGGGTAGACAACCAATTAAGATCAACTTAACAAAAGTAGCACACTAAATTAGAAAGGGTAATGACAAAGACATTCTACCTCAACATCAGTCAAAACATGAGCTCTCCAACATGAGTGCAACAAAATTATTTAGACTAATAATCTCTCTTAATCACTAAATTAAAATCATACAAAATTTGTCACATTGGTCAAGGATAAACAATGTAGAAAAAGTTGAAGAAAACTGGATGTTTATGAATACCTCCGAATATCAACATTAACTTTTAACCATGTGATGGCTCCTTCTGCAAAGTGAAGCAATTCCTTACAATTCACCTGGTCAATGGATACTTCATTTGTCTACTATTTAACCTAGCCTTTTAACAATTTAATAAAATTGTTATCAATCTAATTAAAATAAGATACCATGCAATTAAAGAGTAATTGGTTTTAAACCATATATAAAAATTAAGATTTTTACACCATATATAAAAATTAAGATGATAAAATGCCCCTATACAAGTATCTACTTGTGATATCTCAACGTGTGCCATTTACCTAATAGTGTGATTATGTATCTACCAATATGTACGTGTCTTTGAAAGACAATATATATAAAGACATAAGTTCAAACATAAATGGACATATTTATGAGTTAAATACCACTCTACTTACCTGGGTGGACTGTAATTTGTTCATAATCAATTCTATCAGTAACAAGAGCATCGTTGCATCTATAAGGTCATTTTCTGTTAATTAGTACACCATTTGGCATTCTCATATCTTCCTCGAAATTAAGGGTTCTCCTCGAAGTCCAAGATAATTAAAATCTTGTATTCACCATTAAATTTAAATTAACAACTTCCAGACTCAAATATACATAAGATCAACAATGCACAAGCACTAACCATGTGAATTTGGATGTACCAGTCACCAATCACAATTGTGATACCCCATAAGGGGTGTTAAAATGAATTGGAATAATAGCTCTGTTATTAATAATAAACGTGCCAAAACCGCTCGAAGCCCTCTGAAAATTGAATGAACGGAAGTAAAAGAAGCTCCCAATCTGGTCCTTAACCTAAAATTCATAAGTCAAATTCCACTTTGGAGGAATAGGGCAATTTGTTCCTAGAACCAGAAATTCCTCCTATGCTATATACCAGACGTAATTCACTCATCAAATACACAAATCTTTATAATCACTTAAAAGTTACCAACATTTTCGAATCAATTTTCAAAATCCAAATTACTTCAAAAGCACTACCAATGCATAAGAAGATCTTCATCTAATTTGTTCTTCACATTGACAACAACATAGTTGTTAGTCGTCACATTAATTGTGGGACTGGGAAACTTTCCATTTATAGCAATTACAGAGCAATGCAATTCAAGAATCTTAGTCATTCAAGCCTAAAGTTCAAATCTTTAGTACACATTTCTTAGATCCACAATTTAAGATTCAAACTTTATACAATATAAAGCAAACCAATCAATCTCAATTAAATTATAACCAGACCCACATGACTAAAAGCTATAAAATCGACATATTCCATTTAGAAAAGAGTTGAATGGAAAGAAAAATATACATGCTGTGGAATACCAAAAGGAGAGGCGGTAATATACGAGACCACAAATTCATACCTCTGGTTTTTTAAAAACTTCGGGTCCATAAAAATAAGAAAAAAAATTCATAAATTCACACATATATAGGAAATCGGCTCAATGAAAACAGACCCCTTTGGTGGAGGTGCGACGGTGGCATTTGGGCTTCTTAATTCCGTTCTTGTGGCCAAGCAAATGGTTTGAGCAAATTAGATTTTGTTAGTATAAAAAGTAATTCAAAATTTATGTTCAGTAAAATAATTTAAAAGTAAAGACTTTACGGGGAGAGTGGTGGAGCTCATGGAGGAGGAGATCGACAGCTTCGTCCTCTGCTTCCGAGAAGCAGCTAACAAGAAAGTATTCCAGAGAAGTGTCCACGCTGCGGGGACTGCATTTTTTTTTTACGAACACTCTCTCTGCGTTACGCAGAGACTCTTGTTGCTCGTCCGCGCAGCGCGGAAACTGATGTTTCGCGCTGCGCGGAGAGGGGGAAAGGTTGCTCTCCCTTCCCTCATTCATCTTTCTGCATTTGTATGTATGCTTATGTTATATTTTGAAGTATATGTTTCATAACGTGTTCACCCATACATGCTCACATCTGAAATTTGTGAACTGGTGTACCAATTGTTTGATGTAATGCCCCAAAGAGGCTTTTTGCATAGTCATTTACAGTTTATAGTACTGTGTATATCAATACATGTTACGACCACTTCGGCTAAAACTCAACCTTAAAATTGACAATCACAAATCCTTTTCCGAGCTCGGTGACGGTACAGTGGATGCGGCCATAACCAACAAGTTATGAATTGGGAAATCAGTCAACAAAGACATCCGTTTATTTGTAGAAATTGGGGCCTCCTTCTTCGCGTCGCCATCCTCATTCTCATCCACAAATTCTATGTCGGACTCCAATGGAAATGGAGATCGAAAAGCAAAGCACGTATGAATGAAGTGAGAGAGAGAGCAAAAAGCATGGAGATATTTAGTAAACATCGATGAAACTTGTTAATGAACTGTAACACAACGGGATAAGTGTGAAATGGGTTGCAGAAACACCATTGGACGTTGATTTTGAGAATTAGTTTGTTAAAAACGTAAGGGTAAAATGGGAAATAAAGAAATGCTTCATGAAAGAATAGTAAATGGTGGATTGACTCTTTTAAGATAATAGGGATAATATATATACTTTTCACTTTGAAGGAATGATGCAGAAATCCAGCTAACAGAAATCCAGCTACAGCATCGGTCAGAAGGAAGAAGAACACTTTTAGCTTTCATCAATAGTCTAAAGTTGTGTTTCAGTATTACGTTTTTTTTTTTTTCATTTCCCTTTTATTCCTTTTCTGTTAGTACCATTTTTACCTTGGTGAGTTGTCAGCCTGCCATTGGACAATAGTTTTCTCCTTGCGTCTATATATATCGCAATGCTTTCCATTTTGTGTAATTCGATCAATTGAATAAAATCCTTTTCTCTAAATATTCTTCAGCTACCTTTTTATCATGGTATCAAAGAAAGGTTGCTAATTCAAAATTTTGATTGAGAAATTAATTGATTTGCTGAAGAGAGAATGGCGTCAGAATCAGATACTGAGGACGAAACAGCAGGAAAGGAATATGCAAATAGAGATCCATTAGATCTGCAAAATTCAGATCATCCTAGTATGGTTCTAGTTACTTCTGTATTGACAGGAAGAAATTATATAAGTTGGAGTAGATCTATCATCATAGCTTTAGGAGCTAAGATGAAACTGGGTTTCAATGATGGTAGATGTAATAAACCCGCATAAAATGGATCTAAAGTCGAGCAATGGATTCGAGTAGACTGTATGGTTAGGTCATGGTTGTTGAATTCTATTGCAAAAGACATTGTTGAAGCCTTCATCTATACCAAGTCAGCTAAGGATCTATGGTTCGAATTGAAGGAGAGATATGGTGAGTGCAATGGCCCAATGCTATATCAGATACAGAGAGAGATCAGTAGCATTTCACAAGGAGTTTTAACAGTTGAAAAATATTATACCAAACTCAAAAAATTGTGGGATGAATTGACGTGTCTAATGCCAATACCTACCTGCACTTGTTCAGCATCAAAGGAAATTTCAGATCTAACAGCTTCCAATCAACTGATGCAGTTTCTAATGGGATTAAATGATACTTTTGATCATATAAGAAATCAAGTACTGGTCATGGATCTGCTTCCTTCTGTCAATAAAGCATATTCCATGGTGTTAAGAGTTGAAAAACAGAGAGAGGTACACAACATTTACCTTGATTCAAATGATAATACAGCTATGTTTGTTAAGTCCGTGGATTATAGGAGAGAGCATGGAAGTAGATGTGCTTTTAATAGAAATACTGTGAGATATGGTGCAGGTAGAGGAAGTTTTAAAAGGTTTGGGAATGAGAAAGAACTATATCACTGTGATCACTGCAACATGAAAGGCCATACAAGAGATGGATGCTTCAAGTTGATTGGATATCCAGATTGGTACAAGATGCCAAAGGAACAGAGGCCTAAGAGTTTTGGAGATGGACGATTTTCTGTTAATATGATTGATACACCTTTGGATTTTGAGGATGATAAGGCTAACCATAACAGGAAAGTAGATATGGCGACATCCTCAAATTTAGCTAATCTGGTTACACATGAAGTACTGAAAGTCTTGAGAGGAAAGAAGATGATGGATATAGAAAATAAGGTGAACTTTGCACACATTACGGAGTATGCAGGTATGGCTTCACATTGTTCCTTTTTAGCTGTTTCTGATCGTGTAAAACCAGGGACCTGGATTATTGATATAGGAGCCAGTAATCACATATGCATAGACTTGAATCTAATGACACAATTAACCCATGTTACACAACCCACTCTTATTTGCCTACCTGATGGAACAAATAAGTCAGTAAAACACCTCGGTAATGTTGAATTACACACAAAATTGCACCTAACAGATACTTTATATGTTCCTAGTTTCAAGTTCAACCTCTTGTCAGTACCAAAGATCACCCAATCAGAAAGACTGAAATTAACCTTTTATCCCGATTCTTGTTTATTGCAGGACCTGCAGAATGAAAAAGTATTGGCAGTTGGCAAGCTTGTAGGGAAGTTATATTTGTTAGATGAATCTAGTTTTATTTTCGAAGAGAATGGAAATAGAGATAAACTGATAGCTCAATCTGAATTTCCTAAATGTACTGCTTCTTGTAATTAGTTTTTTGACATCAATAAAGTTTCTGATTCCTCATCCACTGATCGTCTTCTTGAATGGCATAATAGACTTGGGCATATATCCTATCATGCTATGAAATATTTAGACTTCCTTAAACATCTCCCAAAGAAATCTAATATACTTTAACACTGTGAAATTTGTCACAAGGCAAAACAGCACAGGAGCTCCTTTTCTATCAGCACCATTCACACTCAATCCATTTTTGACCTTATACATGTTGACCTTTGGGGGCCATATAAACAATCTTCACTCACAGCCACTCCCTATATGCTCACTATAGTCGATGATTACAGTCGATCCACTTGGACCTTCCTTTTAGTACATAAGACACAAGTTACAAAAACCTTGGACAATTTCTTTAGAATGGTTAAGACACAGTTCAATAAGAGGGTCAAATGTATACGGACAGACAATGGAACTGAATTTCTGGGTCATGAGTGTCAAAGCATACTCAAAATGTTTGGGATTATTCATCATAGAACTTGCGTCTATACACCCCAACAAAATGGGGTGGTAGAACGAAAACACAAAAACTTACTCCAAATTGCTCGATCCTTAATGTTTCAAGCGTATTTACCAAAAAAATTCTGGACATACTCTTTGTTGATGGCAACATTCATTATAAACAGACTTCCTACCCAGATTTTACAGTGGAAGACTCATTTTGAGAAGTTATTTGGACATAAACCCGACTATTCTTTGTTTAAAACCTTTGGTTCCTTGAGTTACATTGCGAATACCAAACCACATAAAACCAAGTTTGAGTCCAGGTCTCACAAATGTATCTTCCTTGGATATAATCCTGGTCAAAAGGGGTTTAAAGTGTTTGATATCGACATCAAACAGATACATGTCTCAAGAGATATTGAATTTTTCGAGTCTATTTTCCCTTTTAAACATGTTGAGTCAGTTGAATCCCAACCTTCTTTACCTTTATTTCAGTATTCTGAAGATGATCAGAATATGGACATTTTCCAACATACTACTCCTTTGCCTATTTTACCTCATGCAGACACTCGACTAGATATCTTATTTGCCCCAGGTGTTTCCTCTAACTCTGTTCCCCTCATTCAAGTGTCTTTCCCTGAGACTCAGTCCACCTCTGAAGCATCTTTTGAACATTCACCTCACTCTGAATCACTTATTCCATTTATTAGACAGAGTGCTAGACCTAAATCCCAACCATCTTGGTTGCAGGACTACATCACCAATGTTACTACCACGCAGGATTTGTCAATTGCTGATACTGTTTCATGCTGCAAAAGGGTCTCTCCACCACAAAATGGATATACTCCACCTACTTTTCCCCTTGTTATCTCCCCCACAACTTCAACCTTCATATAGTGCATTTCTGGCAAATGTGTCAACTGCTCAGGAACCTGATTCATACAGTCAAGCCAACAAAAGTGAAGAATGGACTAAAGCTATGAAGCTTGAACTCGATGCACTGGAGACTAATCACACTTGGGAGTTAACCACACTTCCACCTAACAAGAAAGCTATTGGTTTGAGGTGGGTTTACAAAATTAAATTTCATGCAGACGGTTCAGTGGATAGGTACAAGGCTAGGCTTGTTGCCAAGGGGTACCATCAAATGCAAGGAGTTGATTATTTTGACAGTTTTTCGCCTGTCGCTAAACTTGTTACGGTTAGGATTTTTCTGGCACTTGTGGCTGGGAAAGGTTGGCCTCTTCATCAATTGGATATTAAGAATGCTTTTCTTCATGGTTTTCTCAAAGAGGAGGTTTATATGAAGCTTCCTGAGGGTTACAACAAGGCAATAGCAGGGCAGTTTTGTAAACTCAAGAGGAGTTTGTATGGCTTAAAGCAGGCTTCACGACAGTGGAATACAGAATTGTGTCTTAAGCTTCAGGGTTATGGTTTCCATCAATCATCCCATGATCATTGTTTATTTACTAAACATTGTTCTCAGAAAACTCTTTTCCTACTAGTGTACGTTGATGATGTCCTTATCACTGGTTCGAACGAAGAGGATATCATTGAAACAAAGAATTTCTTACATCAAGCATTCACCATCAAGGATCTAGGCTATGCAAAATATTTCTTGGGATTGGAAATTTCACGGAATGCGGATGGGATGTATATTAATCAAAGGAAATACATAATCGATCTCATACAGGACGCGGGCCTCATTAGAGCTAAATCAGTACCAGTACCTATACCAAAGGGCACAAAATTAGTGGCACACGCAGATTCCTTGTTGTCTGATCCTGAGAAATACAGACGCTTGATTGGGCGTCTTCTTTATTTGAACTTGACTAGGCCTAATATTACTTATGGGGTTCAACAATTGAGCCAGTTCGTTCATGCTCCATGTCAAGTCCATTGGGAAACTGCTTTGCATTTACTTAAATACCTCAAAGGTTGTCCTTCCAAGGGCCTTTTCTTTCTTGCTCAGAACTCCTTCATTTTGGAGGCATATTCTGATGCGGATTGGGGCTCGTGTCTTGATACCAGAAAGTCACTCACAGGTTATTGCATTTTTATGGGACCTGCACTGGTGTCTTGGAAAATAAAAAAGCAAACAACTGTGTCTCGTTCTTCGACTGAGGCAGAATATAGGAGTATGGGCAGCACTGTTTGTGAATTACAATGGATTTCCTAAATCTTCAAGGATCTTCATATTCCTATATTGGCGCCTGTTTCATTGTGGTGCGATAACAGGGCTGCTTTGCACATCACTGCTAATCCGGTTTTTCATGAACGGACCAAGCATCTGGACATTGATTGCCATGTCGTCAGGAATCAATTTAAGTCTGGTTTTATCCACCCGAAATTTGTTCCTTCCAGCCTTCAGTTTGCAGACTTATTTACCAAGCCTCTTGCTCATCCTCAATTTGCGCATCTTCTCTCCAAGCTGGGATTGGAGGATTTATACCAATTCCAACTTGAGGGGGGTGATGAAGGAATGATGCAGAAATCCAGCTACAGCATCGGTCAGAAGGAAGAAGAACACTTTTAGCTTTCGGCAATAGTCTAAAGTCGTGTTTCAGTATTACGTTTTTTTTCATTTCCCTTTTATTCCTTTTCTGTTAGTACCGTTTTTACCTTGGTGAGTTGTCAGCCTGCCATTGGACAATAGTTTTCTCCTTGCGTCTATATATATCGCAATCCTTTCCATTTTGTGTAATTCGATCAATTGAATAAAATCCTTTCCTCTAAATATTCTTCAGCTACCTTTTATCACACTTATCCATACTAATAGAATAAAAAATAAAGTACGGCTAAGGACTAAGAAACATAAAATTTAAATGGAATAACTCCATAAAGAAACGTCAGCATATACTTCCACGTCATCAGTATCATTGCAGTAAGGTGGAGGTAGCATCAACCCTTCAGCCATATTGTCAATCAACCCTGGCATTCCAAAAAGAGCTTCCTCATCGGTAAAGAAAGCATTTCTCGGCCATATAGCGGCGGCTTCCTCCATTCTATCATCTCGAGACACCGCCTCCGACAATTCGGAATTCGGTTGCCCAAAGGCCCTGGCTGCTTCTGCTGCCGCTTTCTGAATGTCCTTAGCATCAGTGGAGGCCGGAACTGGTAACTTCCAAGCTGAGTCAGCAAAGTTCAAACAGGCCGACCGCCCACGAAGTGCTATTGCCGCCACATCGTGAGCTCTCGCCGCCATTTCCGCGGTGGCGAAAGTTCCCAGCCAAATTCTTGACTTCTTGTTCGGTTCTCTCACTTCACACACCCACTTACCGGAGTTCCTCCGCCTCACTCCCCTGTAAACCGGGTGTCTCGTCTCCTTAAATTTCTTCCTCCCCGCACGCTTCTTCGGGTTGTTTGAAGCTAACAAAACTTCCTCATCAGAAACATTGGATCTGCTACTGCTATTTCCATTATCAGATTCCAGTACCTCAGTTGATGACCATGAATCTTGCACACAAGGAATTGAGTACGAATAAAAGTCTGCAAAAACATCCATTCTTGTTCTGAATTTATTTAAGTACTCAAAATGGATTGGAGTTAAGTAGAGTTATATGTGTCAGTGTGTATATATATATGTTTTGGGATGTTGGGGAGACAATTTCATTACACGCGTAGTCCGCGATATTTTCACACAGAAAGAACCAGCTGGAGATATTTGTATTGATAGTCCAATCAAATCAAAAAGTTTATTTTCAGTCCCTAAATAATTATTTGACTAAGGTCCACTTGGATACATATTAAATGGAAGTTATGTGTCACTTTTAATATTGCAATGACTGTGTGAAAATAAATTGAAGTTTAATAATATTCTAGTAACACGAGCTAAAATTTAGTGACCCATGAAATAAAATCCCTCCATTTACTTGTATCGTGTGTTGAATTGTACAATACAAACATAGAAAATATCCAGCTTGAGTGTGTTTGGTGGATATTATTTTGGAAGAATGTATTTTGGAATAGTAGATTGATGGAGAATGTGTGGTTGAAAGAGAAGGAAAAGATATTGATGTGATGGAAAATATTATTTTATTGAAGAATGTGTGGTTAAAAATAAGTAGAAGAATGAGAATGAAAATTTTAATGTGTACCAAACAGAAACATGACTCGAGGTATTTTAAGCACAATTAAACAAGCAGAAATAAATGTTAAACATTATTCGCGTGTTTATATAATGTTATAACTTTTCAACTGTCTAAGATTGTACCAATAATAATATTATTTAGCACTGTTAGTGCTACAACACTAATTTACAGCGTTGAGAACTGCTGTCCAATTTTTTCTGTCCACCAATTAATGATTGACATGTCATTTTAAATTAACATATCATCAATTTAATGGGTTAACGATGAACTTTTTTTATGGTTGATGTGAACATGCTACAAGATAATATAGTATTGACAACGATAGTTTTACCTTTGATGATAATAATGCATTAATTTTATTATCAAATTAAATAAAATAATCTCATGTATGTTTAAGCACAGGTAATATCTATTATTAAATAAAATAAAATAATCCTACAAATCGTTTTTTATCTCTAACTATTGAATTTGTGTTTTCATAGCTATTGTTGCAAAGTGATCAATTGGAGACAAAAAGATCGCTACCAAAAGACTCGCAATTGACGATCAGTAAAAATCGAGATGGAAGCCGAGCATTTACATCAAGACAAGAACTTTAATAATAAAACATTGAAGATGACTTAGATGTTTTGGATTCATATGTAAAGGTGGAATGCTTTAATCCTTAGACATGAATCGTTAAAAGATTAAAAAAAAAAAATGAATTTTTATTCACAAGAAAAATTATTTCATAAAAACGTTTGCATAAAAATTATTTTTCAAACCAAAGGGAATGGAGAAAATTAGACTTCGAATATTTGCTCTGGCCTATAGTGTTGATAAATGTCTAGCATTTATTCCTCTGCATTTTGAGAAATTTATGGTGTTCCTTTTTTATTTAAAAGTTTAAATTGTTTTGCACATAGCCAACTTTATAATTTTGCAAATTACGATCGATTTCAGTTATTTAAAAATCACTCTAGGTTGCTTATTTTACTAATAATGAATTAAATACAAAATTAGAACAGGATTTATTATGCCCTCCTACTACTTACTGTGTTCAAAGACGATATTTCATGTTTTCTATTCATACTCGTCATTCAATGAGTATAGTGTAAGCGCATAGAAGTTCAAAGTTTTTAGATTGGAATAAACTCGTAATTTATGTAGCACTAGTAAAAATTGAAATATTGACTTAGTTATGAGATTGAAATGATCGTGCTCTCATTATGGTTTCTTGTGTGTAAGTTTTGAGATTTAAATTATCATTACTACTCCAAACGAATTTAAGTACGCTTATATTATTCTACTTGGTGAAAATGTCCATTAATCTTGAAAAGCTGCTTAAAACTTATAATTGCTTTGATTTTGTCTGTTATACATGTATGTATTTATCTGTATTGAGTGATAATATCAAGTCGAATTAAAATTTAGATTATAATTTAAGTCAAAATCAATATCTAATTTTAACCACATATTTTATGAGGTTCATAACTTTTCAATTACATATCTCATTAACCTTTGTCAAAATCTACTAAAAATTTGATTGTAATCCCAACCAAACAGCGATTAAGATTTGAAATTTCATCTTAAAATATTAATCTTATAAAAAAGAGTAGTATAAGCCTTTATATATTAGTTTATATTTCGATATTTAATCGATATGAAATTTATCTCTTAACATGCCCTCACAAGATATTAGCTCATTTGAATAAATCAATTTTGAAATTTGTGTGCTCATTTTTTAGTCTTAATCAGATTGAATTGTTCGTTGAAACTTAACCCCTGTTTGGTGGAGATTAAAATCAGTTTTTTAGAAAATTTTGATAAAAGTTGATGAAATAATTGGTTAAAAAGTTGTGGGTTTCATAAAATGTGTAGTTAAAGTTAAATATTGACTTTTATTTAGATTAAAATTTTAATTTTAATTTGTACCAAACATGAGTTTAATGAGCTATGATATTATATTAAAATTTAAGATTCTATTTTTAAAATTTCAATCTTATTAAAAAGAATAATTCAAACTCTTATGTATTAATTCATATTTTAATATTGAATCATATAAAATTTATTACTTAAATATACGAGTTATTATGGTTTGGAACGTGATTTTTGCACATTGAAAAATCCAGCTGGTGGAGCTGCCCACGGTTTGTACTTTCAGCCTGTCTAAGACAAGTGGGCAGTTTTTAGCAGGTCCAAGTGTCATAAGAGGAGAAGTAACACGTGTGATTGATGGATGTTTGACTGTCTCTGAGAATTTGGTATTTTGACTGATAATAAATTCAATGTATGAGTATCAGTGGGTACTCTCAAGGAAGCTACCCTGCAGCCCCAAATATTTGTGGTCCAATATTCATGGCTCCACTTAGATACATGGTTATCATTTAAGGTGGCAAGTGGAATACTCGAGCCTATTTTGTGGTGATTAAATTTAATTTTTTAATAGAACTAATAAAAATTAATAAAATATGTAATAAAAAATTTGTGGATTTCATTATATACGTGATTAAAAATATTGTATAAAAATCGATTTTCCTTATTTATAAGTCCCCAGAAGTATTGTAAATGTTTGAATTGCACCATAACTCAATCAAATATAGTGAAAAGGCCTTACTCGTGAAGGATGGCTTGATAACGGATAACGTAGATGATTGTTTGGATCGAATCTCCACAATTACATCGTTTGCGCACTTTCTTCCCTTTTACTTATTGCTTTCGTATTTGTGCATTTTTGCTTGATCGACTTATTCTTTTTTTTTTTTATTTGCTTAAACTTGAATTAATTTT